>OZ026622.1:11776848-11778848 GCA_964020975.1 Hermodice carunculata
GTTCTGTAGAATTTTGACACAGGGCGTATTTGCCCAAAATTTAAAGGGTCTTCAGCGGGTAGCTAGTCAGAACATGTTTCGGAGCCTGTACCCGTACCTGTCTCTTTGAGTAGCGGCTCTTTGTCTAAGCTCAATATTCAGCAAACACAACCCACATAATAATTAATAATATGAATGTGGCAAATGATGAATTAGCTAATTAAGTGAAGCTATGGTTATAGAGGCAGAGCTTCATTATGAATAAAGAATACATGTCAAACCAAATAAACTTACTAAATTTGTACAGAGCAAGTTCAGAGAAGAACAATTTGATCGGATCGCTTTGATCCGCGAAGGGGCTGAAAACCCAGATAATGGCATTTGGATATTCAGATGTCCACATGCCTGTGTATTTTGTTGCGTTTTTCTCTTATTTCTACTTTAGTTAGGAACTTGAAATTTTGCCAACATATAACAATGACATTTATCTTATGAAAACCGTTAAAATATCAAAATCACCCATGCAAAGGGTTTTGGTGTCTTATCTGTCCTTTAATATGACATAATTTCTCTGTAAAAACAAATGTTGACAGCACTACATCTACTTCAACGGGTAAAGAAGCTAACTAGAAAGGAAGATTAGAATTGGATGGAAATTGGCCGAGTTATGGCTGAGTGAAACATTCAAAGGTCCAGATGACATTGACCTTGGATCACTAAAGGTCACTTGTTATTTTCAAATTATACAGTGTTGTATAGCTATAATTTGAGCCCAACATGATCAAAATTGGATAAAAATTGACCAAGTTATGGCTAGCAGAAACTTACCTTCCAAAGCTGCCTTTGACCTTGAATTGACCTTGACCTTGAGATGACCTCTACCTGAAGTGAACCTTGAGCTTTAAAATGATATTTTTACCTATACTTAGCCTTTGACCTTGACATGACCTTGACATTTGAGATGACCTTTGCCTTGCTATGATCGAACTCCTATATACTTGGAACTATATCCATCATAGTAAATAAGATATTGAAGATTCAAAACTTTAATTAGGCCACATTTGCATAATTTTGAAACGTATGACTTCTCATTATAAAAAGGGGAGACTTCAAAAATGTGCAGTGTTACGATAGCTACAATTTGAACCCAACATGATCAAAATTGGATAAAAATTGACCAAGTTATGGCTGTAAGAAAGCCAGTATCAAAAGTGGCGTTTGTCCTTGAAATGAACACTGACCTTAAAATGACCTGTACCTGAAGTGGTCATTGACCTTTAAAATAACATTTTGGCTTTAAAATGACATTTTAACCTAAAACTGACCTTTGACCTTGACATGACCTTTTACCTTGGCATGACCTTGACATTTGAGATGACCTTTGCCTTGATATGAAACAACTCCAACACATTTGAAACTACATCTACTATAATATGTAAGATATTGAAGATTTAAAACTTTAATAGGCCCTCATTTGCACAATATTGAAAAGCATGACCTCTCATTATAAAAAGGCCTGACTTCATCTATAGTAGGATAATTATGCCAAGTTTGGAGTTTCTATGTATAATACTTTTGAAATGAAATGTCGGACAAATTTGCCTGTAAAGGAAGAAAGAAAGAAAGAAAGAACGAAAGAAAGAAATAAAGAAGAAAGAAAGAAAGAAAGAAAGAATTCCTCGAAAAACAATATAATGACCCCGGCGCAGACTCGTTCCGATGTGAACATAGATTTGAAAGCATGGTTCGGTACAAGAGCTAACTTACACATAAGTTTCTATATTACATGAGTCAGACGATAAAGAAATGAAGATGGCTACTGCTAGCTATGTAACACCCCCAGCCAATTAACCACTCCACAGACAAGTCCTCGGGTGTCAAGCAGATATTATCATTACAAAGGCAAGAAGTGTTCGGGCTCCTTTGAAGTTGGATAATCCCCACCGTCTACTTATTGGATTGAAATATCTTTTATCGTTTGAGAGATCATAAGTGTAAAACTAAGATTTCTTAAATGAAAA
>OZ026622.1:11779048-12024048 GCA_964020975.1 Hermodice carunculata
CACAACACAATCGAACGGTGGTGAAGCGTTTAAATAGGTTCATTGAAATCAGGCTTGGGATCGTCAGATCTCTGGTGCGGCTGGTTTGGATACCACAGAGTAGTAGTAGTAGTAGTAGTAGTAGTAGTAGTAGTAGTAGTAGTAGTAGTAGTAGTAGTAGTAGTAGTAGTAGTAGTAGTAGTAGTAGTAGTAGTAGTAGTAGTGGTAGCAGTTAATTGGCATGATTTGTATTGTATAACATAATACCAAAGTGGTAGGAATATCACAAGATCAAAGTTCCAATGTATATTTCAATACTATACGATATGAAAAAAGTTTATATTGTCACAATGCATGCAATATCATTTCTAACAAAACTGGGAAAGTATTTCATACAGGACATAAAAGTCAGATATATCTTTTGCCCCAATAATGCAATCACGTAATTTCGTGCCATACTGTTCCCTGATGTCGCGCACACGAGGACAAAACTGAACCACAAAGGATTCATTCCGTACACTGGCCATCAAACAGTGGCGCAGTCTTTGATCTTGAGGGTGAGGAACCATCTCTCTGTCTCTGTCTTTAATTTATGTGTGGAAGGACGAATGCGTGTAACTGATATCCTCATAGTTTCTGGTACAAAGTGCTCCAAGGCTTTTGTGTGCACACACTGGACAGACAGATTAGCGTTTAACTCTTTATAAGCCATATGTCGACTCTTCTGACTCATTGATTTTACGTTTTAGCTCAGAAAGTCCCTGCTCTTCCCTTTTACCATTAGTCAGTAAATCCTCAATAAACTTAAAAGTTGATGTGTTACCACTTTGCGCTAGATTGAATGCGAGTATGAAAGGATGTCATTCATTCCACTTCTTTATTTAAACATCTTTTGAAAAAAAAACGCTTGTTAACACTGCACTACGGATTTCAGAAGTACATATCCTAGTGGAATCATACAAAAATTATTTGGTGTAGGTATCCTGGCACCCAATGATGCCAGCTGAATGACACAATGCCTTAACACACCTTAAGTTGGTAATTACCCAGCTCTCGCAACCGTGTGGGATGATTTTCGTGAACGCAGCATTCATTATTTTTTCTTCACCATGAACGGCATACCCTTGTTCTTTTAAACAACTGAAGCAAGTTTGAAAATATGTTTTTCATAGCATTAGCATGATGTTGCAGAGCAGAATCAGTGCTGCCATCTGCAGTAAAGATGCTACAGAGGTACAGTGGTACCTGCTGTATGCAACCACTGCTGTCAGCAGCCGCATTGCATTTTTGGTCAGTTGGCTCTGACATAGGAGTCAATTTCTTTGCAAAAAATTTACCTGTGGTGACAGGTCACCTGCTGTATGTGGACACTTTTTCTTGGCAGAAGGGATGGCCACAAAAAGCAGGTACCACTGTACGTGTATACGCTACAATAACGTATCTTCAGAGGTGTCCCATCTGCGTGGTCGGCTACGAGTGGCATTTTATGATTTTCATTACCGGATATAACCATGGAATTAGTATCACTCTCAATAATCACCATGCCTGCATTTTTACGAAAATCTTTCAAAATGTTTAGTCTTTCAACGCACTTTGCACGACTGGTCGATTTTTTTTTCGGTCATGCCTATATAGTGATCCACAAAACTCTCCCATGGTAATGCAAGATAACATTTATCCATTGTGGCACCTTTTTCAAAGTGATTTTCCACAATTTTCGTCGACCCTGCTGTCTCCAATCAGGCTGTCATACAGGTTTGTCACTAATAGTTTTATTATCATTTTATAGATCATTCAAGATTACAAGGTGATGCGATGTCCTCAAGATGGTGCTTCCATCACTTTCCATGTTTTGCACGTCCTTGTTGTGTTTGCGTTAAAGTTTATGCATATGTGAAGTTCAAATGTGTACTTTTCTTTGAATTGTGATGGAAACTGTCACACTTTAAGTGATTCGTCTTTGTGAAAAATACCAATAATGATTCTCCATCTTTTGTGTACTTCATGCTTCACTAAAAAAATTCTAAGTATCCATAAATATGACCCAAATCTGTTAAAAAGATATGTTCGCTTCAGAATATTAACTGGATAAAAAGATTGAATTCTGAGTATAATGTGTTCTAGATGGTATGACGGTCGATGCAGGTGTCTCAGAGAATGTGCTTCGATCAAATTGTGACCGTGCTCCAGGCCCGTACCAGGGGTGGGGTCGGGGTGGGGTCAGGTGTCTTAAATGAACCACCCCGCTCGGTTGAGGAGTTCCACAACCACCCACCCACCCGAAAAAGGAAGGAAAAAGAATAAAAAGCAAAGAGAAGAGAGGTTGAGAAAATAAACATGCATAGGATCAAATATCCTTAGCGGAAATACAGGATACCCCCCCCCCCCATAAATAAATGAAATAAATATAATGACTCCCTTAAAAAAAACAAGCTTAATATTTACCCAAAGAGTTTACTCTAGGAAGATTATAATGTGTCTCGCAATAAAGTTCAACCCCAGCCCCACCCCGACCCCACTCCCACCCCCAAAAGTAACAAACATTTTCTTCCTTAAAAGTTTTTTTTTTCCAAGGAGTTACACCCTAAAAAGAAGATATTGTATTTCGCATTGAAATTGTACACATTTTGCCTGAAGCTAAGGAAAAGCCCCAGTGAGCGTCATCTGCGTTATGACGTCACGCGTGCTCGGGGATTTCCTCGAGCTGTCCAATATAACGATCCAATATAACATTTACAGGGCAGGCACGTGGTAAAAATAGAGACATCTGATTGGCTACTAATAGACTAATGCATATATATATATATATATATATATATATATATATATATATATATATATATATATATATATATATATATATATATATATATATATGTACATATGTATATATAACATAAAATAAAACTCAGGAGTTCCAACCTGAAAATTAATTCTAATATTTTTTCAAAGAGTGCCACCCATAAAAGGAAAGATGTAGTTTGCAAAGGAGTTTCATCCCCTCAACAATTAAATAAATAGATATATAAATAAATAAATAAATGAATGAATGAATGAATGAATGAATGAATGAATGAATGAATGAATGAATGAATGAATGAATCAACTAAAGTCAAGTCAAGGAATCCCACATTTAAAAGTTCGATATTTTTCCAAGGAGTTCCACCCTCAAACGGCATAATTTTGCAAAAGAGTTCCAGCCCCACAGGGCCCGCTACCCTAAAAATATAGAGTAAAAACAAGGCGTTCCACCCTTAAAAGGTAAATATTTTCCACCGTAAAAACCAACTTTGATATCGGCGTGAGTGACTGTCATAACTTGATATCTTTCCAAATTCGCGGGATTACCCCGTATATAAAAAGAGTAAACTTTAGCTACCGTAGTTTTCGTTCTTTTGACCAGGAGGCGTGCATAAAAGATCTTGAGAACGCCCTTGTATATATTGCTCATGTTTTTGATGATATCAATGACACATATTGGGCAAGTGAGAAAATACTGCTTGATGTTCTAGATGGCCATGCCCTAATCAAGCAGCAGAAACGACGTAAACATCCTGCACCCTTTACGAACAGGACCCTCAGGAAGGCCATCTACAGAAAGCGTATGCTCCTCAACAAGTTTTGCAAGTACAAGAACAAGAAAAATTGGCAAAACTACAGAAAACAACGAAATCTTGTTACCAAGCTGCGAAAAAAGTTCATCCAAAATTATTTCTTTGAGAGGTGTGCTGGTGGTCCAAACTCTAAGGACTTCTGGCCCACCATCAGACCCTTTCTTTCCAAAGAGGGAAGAAAAAATGATAACAATATCATTTTGTCAACTGGAAATTCTATTGTTACTGATCCAGAGGAAGTGAGTGAAATATTCAATGACTATTACATCAAGGTCACAAGTGGAATTGCCACTGACCACTCTTTCAATTTTTTCTTGCATCCTAGTGTTGAAAAAATTAAATCCAAAGTACATGTCCAATATCAGTTTGAATTTAAAACAGTTGAGGAAGTGTCTACATCCAAACAAATTGACAGTTTGAACCTTCGAAAGGCTGCAGAGTCAGATGGTATATCTGCAAAGCTATTGAACTTACACAAACCAGCCTTAGTAATACCAATAACTAACCTTGTAAATAGAACTCTGACAGCTGGTACCTTCCCTGACCGACTTAAAGAAGCTCGTGTCACTCCTATTTTCAAAAAGGATGACCGAATGGACCAGAAAAACTATGGACCTGTCAGTGTATTGACAGTAATTTCAGAACTTTTTGAACGTACCATAAATGACCAACTGTAGGTTTATTTCTCTGACATGCTTCTCCCGTTTTTATCAGCTTTTAGACAGGGTTGTCGGTGTCAGACAACACTACTCAGAGCCGCGGAGGACTGGAATAAAGCCTTGGACGAAAACAAATATGTGACCGCCTTGTTAATGGACCTATCCAAGGCCTTCGACAGTCTTCCGCATGATTTTCTTAAAGCTAAACTTGAGGCATATGGATTGGATGCCATTGATTTAGATCTTATAAAAAGTTACCTGAGTGACAGAAAGCAGTATGTAAAGATAGGTAGTGTCACTAACTCGTGGGAAAATATTCTGAAAGGTGTCCCTCAGGGTTCCATTTTAGGACATTTGCTTTTTTCCATCTTCATGAATGACATCTTTTTCTTTGTTCAAGAGGGAATATTGTACAATTATGCTGACGACAATACTCTGTCTTTTTCACATGAGTCACTACCAACCCTGAAATCAACTTTGGAAGCCGTCTGTATTCATCTTATCAAATGGTTTGAGATGAATATGATGAGAGCCAATAGTCCAAAGTTCCAAGGAATTCTTTTTGGTAATAAGACTAAAGGCAAAGACCTCACCTTTCATTTAGACAAATTTGATATTCATTGTCAGAATGAAGTAAAACTGCTGGGCGTCACAATTGATTTTCGACGTAGGCTTGAAAAACATGTTGCCGAAATGTGTAAGAAGGCATCCAGGCAGTCAAATGTATTGAAAAGAATATGCCATTACCTCATCAAGAGGTGTAAACTTCTCATTTACCACTCTTTCCTTCTTTCAAATTTTGGATACTGCCCCCTAGTTTGGCACTTTTGTGGTGAGGGCAGTACAAAGAAAATGGAACGCATTCAGGAGCGAGCTCTCAGATTCATCTATGATGATCAAAATTCTCCATATGAAGACCTTTTGGAAAAATCAAAATTCCCATCCTTACGCATTTGAAGGATGAAGACCATGGCGATCGAGGCATACAAAATTCTTAAGAAACAAGGCCCTTTATATTTATATGACCTGCTGATGGTAAAGGACTCCAAATACTCATTTAGATACACCAATAATGTCATTATACCAAGGGTTAGAACAACCAAGTATGGTTTTAAATCTTTCCGGTATGGTGCGGCCAAACTGTGGAGTAAACTGCCAGATTATTTTAGAAATGCCCCCAGCTTTAATCAATTTAAAAAATTAGTCAACAACTGGAATGGTAACACCTGGAACTGCATGTCATGCAGATGGATGCCTCTGAAGTGCATCTCACAGACAGACACCCATCTGTCTTTAAGTTGCTGACTAGTGTTTTACACATGTTGTTATTAGTACCGATTATTGGTCGCCATGAAAGATATAGTTTAACCTCATCCCATATTTGTGAATGTACTATATAAACACTGTTGTTTAAGTCACCTATGTATTTTACAACTTACACTCACGTCGGAAAATAGCTCTCTAGACCTAATGTTTATTGTAAAAAAGGACTGACATGAAATAAAGCTTACTTTGACTTTGAAAAAGTATATAATGTATTTTGCAAAAAGTTCCATCCCCAAGACTCCATCACCCTACCCCCACAAATAACCCAAGGATTTTGAAAGGGGTTCCACCCTAAAAGTTATGTAATACATTTCACAAAAGAGTTCCATTTGGCCAACCCACCCCTTCAAAATACAAAATTAAAACAAGGAGTTCCACCCTTAAAACTTAAACATTTTTCCAAGGTGTCCCACCCAAAATACCAAAGAACTTTTCACTATCTTTAAGTTGTTTCATTATCACAACATAGGCGTCGTGTTTATAAATTGATAATGAAGTCCGCGTGTCAACAGGCAATTGTGATTTAATAGAAACCATGTGGTTTCATTGTATTATAATTTATCTAGTAGTGGAAATTGATTGTATTTATCTTTGAATGTAACCTTGCCGAATGCAACATTACATTGTGTGGCAATCTGCATTTATAAATGGTAGTACAAAATAAGGTATAACTGGGATAAATATGGCTGGCCAATCAACTAATGAAAGCGTGGATGTGAAAATAACTTTGGAATGCCACAATACACAATTTTCAGTTTACAAAAGTAATACGAGTAACAACATGCAATCATTTAGACAGCATACAAAAGTTATGATTATTTAAAGAAAGAGAAATATCATTAAGTGTATCGGAGAAGCAGTAAGGATAAAACATAAATGTAGCCAAACAAATTGATAAAAGCTGCACCAAAATGCACCATTTGAAGTGTCATTGAAACAAATTCCTACCTGGGGGATATATCCCCCCTTCCAACCCCCCAACCCCTCGGTCGCTTCATGCTTCCTCGAACTTTCTCCTTCATATTTTTTGGAAATCCCTAAATCTGACCTGGTGACGGGCCTGTGCTGACATCGTTACTTTCAATATTATGACTACAAGCTCACCAGAATGCACCAGGAGATTAATTTCCAGAGCTTTGATCCACTCAAGGAGAACATACTTGGTGCCATAACTTTGTTTTTGTACAGTGTGTAAGATTTTATCAAATGAAAGGTAATGTCATTTAAAGGTCACCGTCACGGTCACTGACCCTTTAAAATTGTGGCCTTGGACAACGAAAACATTTTTTTTCAACTTCCAACTTATACGAGCGATTGTTCTGACTTCAGAAGACAATTTACATTTCATTTTCCATATGTTTCCGAGGAAGAGATGCCTATTCACAGGCACTGATGCTTTTAATGAATTTCAATCACGATGGTCTTTATGGTGGAGTGGATAAACTCAGTAACTGTAGAATAGTGCATTCACGTTTAAACTGCCTTTGGTGACCATATTTGTACAAACTGTTGTTTTCTCCGGGTTTTCAAACTTTACCTAATTTTAGTTATTTGTTTTATGTAGTCTCTATGCTAGATATGCATTCACACAAGAGCGAAGATAAAAGAACAGTGCCCATATACATCTTACAGTCAAGATTGTATTCCCTTCCATGGACAAATTTTGTGCTGATCACAACAGTAGTAGCCATCCAAAATACCATTATCGTTTCGGAATCGATCCCTCATAAAAAAACCTTCTCTTCAAACACCAACACGCTTAAAACAAAACTAAATACAAACACCTGTGCAGAGTTTTAGCCCTCTTAAAAAAAGTCTGCGGGCATCTGAAAAAAAAAGAGTCCGGTGAATGACTCTTGAAGAAAGGAAAGTTTGTAACAAACGAAATGGTTGAGCGAGGAGTCTAAAGGGTTGCCAACATTCCTACATAAAGTTATTCATGTTATAAATGCAGATATTCAAGCTTGACAATCAAACAATCTGGTACCCCTTAACTTTTGAGCTTCAACTGTGGTCGTTATAAGCAGCCACACAGATAGTTTAAGTTTATCTTCAATTGAAGAATCCACTTGTTGACCACCGTAAATTCTCTTTTATAGGTAGCAATTTGTATTACAATTTGACTTTCCCCTAACTTCACAACTTAAAAATATTTTTATTTCAAAATTAATTATACTAGCCAGACTATATTTTGCAACGTTTGAAGGCAGTGAGTGTTATATGATACTGTATTTAGAAAAGGAAAACCAAAATAAAGTCTGGCAGTTCGCATTCACAGTGGTCGAGTGGTTAAAATGCTGGATCACAGATTCAGATATCAAGCAGTCACATCCTCCCGTCAGCAGAATTTCGCTTTTCCTTGCTCAAGCGTAAAAATATCGGTGGCAAAAATTACTTAAATGCAATCACCTCTTCAGAGTTTTAACCCTCTTAAAAAGCGTCTGTAGACATCTTAAAAGAGTCTGGCGAATGACTTTTGAAGAAAGAGAAGTTCATAGCGAAAGAAATTGTCAAGTGTGGGGTCCAAGGGATGGCAACATCCCCTCATAGGGGCATGGGAACTGGTGATAAATTATGTCACAAATGTCATGCTTGCCTCATCTGTAACCGATTTTTGTCCTTAAATTAGCCTGGCTACTGCTGACTGTGAAAGATTTTAGACACTTCTATATCGATATGTTCCGTAAAATACACCTAAATTTAGTGAAATAGATTTTTTTTACATATTAAAATGTTGGAATTCATTAGATATAAAGAGCATTATGAACTTTCAAATGTAAGCTAGTTTGTTATCAATTTTAGGAGATATTTCTCTCGAATTTTATTTAGCATGACCCGGTGATTGCTCAAAGCAATATGAGGGACTAAGCTTCATATGTTCCGTGTTGCATTCCACATGTTGGTTACACACCACAAGTAATTCTACCAGTTTTACTGGGAGTACTTCAAAGGCCAATTCGGGAATAGATAAGACTATTGCCCTATTCTCCAATGTTAACTTATGGTAATTAATTTAATAAACATGGCAATTTTTTTTAGGTAGGGAAATCTTATGGGTTGTGGCCCGTCTGGACCACAATTTAAAATGCATTGTTCACAAGGACTGCAGTACTTATATCCAACATTAATTTAACTGTACGTCAATAATATGAGGGTGTCACAGGGAAGTAAGCAATGAATATGGAATGCAATTTTCTTGTCCCTAGTTTTAAGGAACGCCACCAGCATGCAGGGACAATATCGTGCAGTGCAGCATAAAATATAAGCCCATTCATGCGATAACAGTTATATCCTATATGATAGTTGTATCCTGCTGATTGAATGATACGTTTAGGGGTGGTTATGATGGTAAAGCCATCGGAACGTTCAACCAGAAAAAATGTCTGAAGTTTATTGCTGTTGTTGAAGCTGCATATGAGTAATTTGGATTCGGAAATAATAGTACCACAATTGAAGAATATGGCTTAAACATTCAATCAAAATCTACCACCCCAATCTAGTCCATCTGAAAAGATGGTCCGTATTTTGGTCATTTGTTATTACAGATGCAAGTACAGACAAAATATCCGTGTCATAACAAACCTCCAAAATAGAGCGAACATCATTGTAATGTTGTTGAAAGTGCAATTTACATTCGTTGCACCATTAAGATGCTTTACAAATCAAAGGAGCCAGGATTTTGGCTATGAAAATGGATTATGTTAAGATTTATGTGTGAAACCTGATAATGGGACAGACTGATTCACCTTTAAAATTCAATATGCTTGTGTAAGAGGGCTTACGGTTTGTAGTCTTGTCCTATCCCAAAATGAATGTAGAAGATCTTTTAACACTCGTGAAGCCCAAAATCGGAAATGTCATTTCGGCTGGAAATAACTGTTCATAAGGCGCAGTTTTCTGACAATATCTATATGTGCAGCCGTCTGACGAATTTTCATATCCTTATACTGCAGCAACAGTGCTCATCACATGTCTGCATTTTTGATTTGAGGTTAAGATAAGAAAATAAAGTCCCTGGGGTATCCTTTTTGAACTTGGAGCTTAGGCTTAGCAATCAATTTGATATGTATAAAAAAACATTGTTTAATCCTTTACGATTGAGACACTGAAAGGACCCTACAACTTTTGGCATAAATTAAATAAAAAATTCCTATCATGCTTGCCTGATCTGTTCTTCATTATTTGATGTTACGACTGTCTGAACATACGCTTGGCCCTTAGAGGTCTGGTAGCTATCTGTTTCAAGGATTAGGTTATTCCTGTAACACTGAATTTAAGCAGCTGAGACATATCGCATCACAGCATCATGAGGTGATTGAGGTGCCCCTTTGTAGATGGCTCGAAACGCACTTGTGAACCTATGTTCAAACAGGTAACATGTATGCACTTTCAAGCCGGAAACCGTTGCTCGCAGTATTTTCCTTATCCATGTAAACCTTTGCTAGTGGGGATAGGGGGAGTGAGTTTCATGGTCTGTTATGACCTGTTTTGGATAAAAACCAATGGTTATCTTCAGCAAGTTTGCCACTAATTCAGATCTATACCGATACAGTCTTTCAAAATAATGATATCTGAAGTCAGGTTACGAGTTGTAGGTATACGTGGCAGATATTGTGATGCACTTGCAGTAATATAAAGACCGTAAGCTTACAACATTAAAACAGTATTTTGTATGACATTGATAAATATGTTTAGTATTGTGGGATTGTGTGTGTGTGTGGGGGGCTCATTGCACAAGTTAGGCACAACATTTTATTATTGGAATAATGACATGGCTCTGTGTTTTCGGTCGAAGAGAAAGGCAATCACTTTGAACTACGACACTGTCAAATTTTGAGTGCTTTACATATTTAAAATGATTATCAAGACCTTGATGGTTCTGATTTTTAGATTTCTCTGTTATCTATCTGTATTATGCCTTCGATGTGCTGGTTATAGCAGATATGTTACATGCAAAAAGGAGCAGCTCATATTTGATATCATAAATATAAGCGATTTTGAAGTTACCCAGAAATAAATAAGTGTTAACATAATTATAACATAAAGCTCTGGGTCCACTGTCATAAAAAGGGGTAGCAGCTAAATTGTTCAACATTATTTATCCTTCAACTTATGCCACGATGTAGGTGCACTTCTGTTCGTGGATCTGAACAATTGGTATTTGTAAAGACAGTTGTGTTACAAAAATAGTTGTATCACGGAATAGCGACACTTCTGTTTAATTATGAGACTTAACATAACACCGCTCCCCTTTCTTGGTTCAGACTATCCGAACCGAAATGACCCCCTATCAATGGCCAAATTATAACATGTCCTTTGTGATGGATTTAATCAACCTGGGAAAATCCAAGAAAACACCCGTGGAATGAAAAGTCTGAAAGAAAAGGAGACGCAGAAAGATTTGACAGACACAGGACTACATTTAACAACCAGAAAGAAACAAGAGAAGCAGTAAGGAAAGGAGAGAAAAGAAGGGGCCTAGAACGCATTGATACTTATTGATGAAGTTGTAATATTCTGCTAGTAAAATATCAAGCAACATAACATACACTGTGGTACCCTCACAAATTCACATTGCAAAATATCCCCGCCACGGAAAGCTGTTTACAAGGAATATACCAAAATGATAGGTGTTACATAGTATTTTCACTGCGATATTTCTGTATTTAATTGAAATCGTCCAAGCAGACGAAAATTTGCAACATGGTGGTCCTTGTGTGGTTTGAGGGCTAAACGATAAATCGCCTCATAAAATTATAACTTCCAAATATGTCAAAATTGCTTAACTAATGTAAATAGATATTATCCTACTTACGTAGATAACATTTAAAGAATTCCCCTTTTCGTGTAAAGGAATGCTCCATAAGACTGAATGTTTACTGGTCATAACGTGCAGATTTAATGACATGTCATTACCTATCATTCTGGGATCCGCCGATATTACAATGTAAAGTGTCGATGTAATTGCAAGCCAATCAGGTTAGAAATGGTACCCGATCGGTTGATAGTGATGACAGTTGTCATCCGATTATTGGAATAGGATAGTCCAGATAATTTTAGAATTTGAGGAACATTAAACACTGAAGTTTGAAATACAGATTGTATATTCATGAGGTCATATGGAGGACAGTCTATGACATGATGCACTTTTAATCAACAGATAAAATTTTGGAAGCATGAATTCTTCGTAAAGTTGCACATTCACTTCACACGGTTGGCTGTTAGCCTCCTCATTAATATCTGTTCGGTATGCTTGTATATTTATAACTCGTTTTCCTTTCATATTTCTGATCATAAAATTACATTACCCATGTTCTTGAATTTCAACCAAACAAAGACAGCATAGAAAATGTAGAGCTATCAAAACATTAACATTCAGCTTCAATCCCCATGTGAAAACCAAATTGTACTTCTAGCTGAGACAGGCAGTCACACAAAGGGTAGCATGTCATTTTTCAACGGGTGCTCTTAACCTTTGACATAGTCGTCATTTACTACAGACTTTAGTTTTTCCAAAACCCATGCGCAAAACCACCTAAAGCCCAAATTTGATCACTTGTGCCAAAGATTAAAAAGAGACAAGGCAGGCGTGTCACTTTCTCTAACTCCTGATTTCTCAGTCGCCTGCGTTTTTACAGCAAAAGAAGAAAAAAGGCCTACATGGTTTTGTGATATTTATGAATCTGGAACAATATGAACATATTCTACCTGCATTATAAGTATGAGTCAGAGAACACAGTCCACAGTACAACAAAATGAACTTACACCATGTAACCAATGAAGTATCTATCAAATAGGTCAGAAAAAATATAACACATATCAATATATTTCAACCGAAAATGACAGCAAAGAGATTCACGCGTTACCAAATGTACTCAGAACAAAATGACGTTGATAAGTAATTAACTTGATCCAATGACGTACTTTGCATGGAAAATGTTTGGGCAAGCACGACTTAACAACAAATTTAAATCTCATATTTTGCTTCAAATAGATAGGCAGTTATATCTTATCATTGTCAGCCATTTCGTTTTCTCATACTTAATGCCATGCTGATACGCGAAATATGCCCATAACACTGATATATATATATATATATATATATATATATATGGGGGGGGTTATGCGCATATTTCACGTATCGGCATGGCATTAAGTTAATCTGTACATACAGGGGCAGGTTAGCTTATGGAGAGTAAAGAGTTCGAACTGCGGAATAGGATATTGACTACTAGGAAGTGGTTCTGGGCTAAAAGACACAAATACAATACTATCTACCTGTGTATTTTCTACAAAGAAAAAAGAACTTTAAACAGTATTTACTAGATATGCTTGTTGCCTTAAATGGTCCATCTCAGTCAAATGTCGTGCATACTTTGGTCGCAACTTTTTCAATAAGAGGCCCATGGGCACAAGGCTCTGCTCACTTATAATTTGATGATCATCACCAAAAATGTATTTTATGAAATGTATTTACTCCATGACCCTGAGGTATTAGTCAAGGTCATCCATACGGTGCAACATCAAACATCCACATGAACACACATTTGTTGTATATCGCGCATAATTACCTCCATTAAACCATTCGTTTTCAGAATGGGGATTTGGTCAGGTGGAGATGTCCGTTTCCTATTTCAGCTAGGCGACTGGTGCCAAAGGTTGCAGGTTCGAGACTCACTTTTTCTGAACATAAAATATTTGTTGTCGTTCCCATTATTTTGCCAACATATTGAATTTAGTGTAATTTTATTCAGTCTTTAATGATCTTGTTAAATAGGTCGAGGTCAGACAACATATTACAGAATTTAACCGTTGTAAATGACCAGAGGCAAGGAAAGAAAATAAGCATGGAAAAATATTTGCTCATTAGCACCTGATAATCGATGTTTATCACAGAGAAACAAATATTCAAAATGCCATTTTAGGGACATTAAAGTGTGAACATCAGGGACTTATTTGCGGCCAAATGGGGCCAGGTTCTAGTCCCAATTAATGTTAGTTAAATTATGCAGAATTCCCAGATTGATGAACTTAATCCAGTAATTTTCATTCCTAAATGGCTCAAATTATTTCCATAAAATGAATAGGCAGGGGAAAGAACAAAGGATCCAAGAACTGCCTAAAAGAGGGCACTGCAGTCTGTGGAGGGCTATGGTTGTGTTTTGCCTTTACTTTACATTGTAATTTGCAACTGAATAACTTGAAAACTACTGCAAATGGAAACACCAAATTTCGGAAACTAAATCTACGTGCATAACTTAATACCTCACCAAAGTCATATAACCACAGCTACATAAGTGACTAGTTTATGTAAGGTTGCTATAACATACAAACAAGTGGGAATACACAGCTTTAGCCCTCCAAACGCTTGTGTATTTAATTGTGTATTGGGACGAATACACACTTAAGAGCGAATTTTGACATATCCTATTAAAATTTTCCTGTTTCCATATACTTAGCTGTAACGGTTAAAAGTTAAATACTGAACCATTGGCATGTTTTAAAGCTTGAGCCCACATAAAGCACCGTGGAACATCTGTTTAAACTGAAGTTAACTTTATAATTGCGTATCATTTCAGCCTATATAATCTCTCTTGCCAATCTTATCTCTCTCAAAATAAATGGCGTTTTGTTGATTGATCCTAAATTACAAAAAAATGACCAAGTAAGGTTTTATAATCAGTTATATTTATTAATCCATTTACCGGTAATTATGTCTTGGTACAAACCCACATATTCTGTTTTCCATACAGTTCTTTCTTTCTTTCTTTCTTTCTTTCTTTCTTTCTTTCTTTCTTTCTTTCTTTCTTTCTTTCTTTCTTTCTTTCTTTCTTTCTTTCTTTCCTTCTTTCTTTCTTTCTTTCGTTCGTTCGTTTGTTCTTTCTCTCTCTCTCCCTCTCTCTTTCTTTCTTTCGTTCTTTCTTTCTTTCTTTCTTTCTTTCATTCTTTCCATTTATCCACCTATCCTTACTTCTTCCCTTTTTTGCTGTCCGGAATTTTTACCTGACACCACAAGAACGCCATCGGTAAAATGTTTTGGGAAAATTCGGTCCGTGATGAACTTGTGCCCCCTATCTTGAAAAAATCAGATGTTCAAATTTATGCAAATTAAGAGCAGTTAAATTTAAATTTTTAAAAGCTCCGTAGCTTCCAAACCAAAGCAGAGAGACACAAAATTCAACCTTCACATAGCTTTGTGACACTTGTCAATCTGATGGACAGTAAACAAAAGTTGCATAATTTAAGTTATGCGAACTAGGGCCATTGAAAAATTTAAAATCTTGAAAACATTCAAGTCTAAGGGGTGTGGTTCAAAATTCAATCTATAGGTTTGTAAGATAACCACATCCAATAAACCATGCAGCAAAGTTGTAACATTTTGATTCATGCAAATGAGGCAAATACACGAAGCCTAAATTTTAAATGCCTTAAAAAGTATTATACATCGAAATGCCATTCCATTTTCAATGTATGGGTTTGTGACATAGCCGCGTCCAATAAACCATGAACCAGAGTTGTAGCATTTCAATTTATGCAAATTGGGTAAATATACAATACCCAGATAGATGTTTGCAAATCTGTTTTTCTCGTTGATTTATTTAGTGTGCAATGGTTCTGGTCTACTAATCTTAACATAAATATTGGTGCACCCCCACCCCCCCCCCGATCCTCGCTTAGTACTATTCTTTTCCTACTATACATAAATGACTTTCCCCAATGTTTATAATCGACTGTGTGTCACTTATTTGCAGATGATACAGCAGTGTATGGTTTACTCGACGCAGACTTTCTCTCAATGTCGGGCGAAAATGTCACAAATTTATCTGTTAATAATCATGTTCTTACACAAGAAACTTCCACAAAATTACTGGGTGTGGTAATTGACGACAAATTAAACTGGTCACAACATATAACTTTCTTGGTGTATTAAATAAGTCCTAAAGTATCCCTCCTATCTCGCCTTAAGCATATACTGTCACCTGCATTATTGAATGCCGTGTATAAGAGTATAATACAAGCTCTGTTTGATTACTGTGATACAGTCTGAGGAGAATGTTCTAGGTCCCAACATCTGATTCTACAGCGTCTCCAAAATCGAGCGGCTCGGGTTATCACTGGTGATTTCGATTTTACCCACAGTGCAACTAACTAATTCAAAACTTAGGCTGGACCAAATTAGCTGAACGACGCCAATTTCACATTTCAACTTTAATTTACCAATCCCTAAACGAAATGGCTCCAAATTACCTTACAGTTCACTCCTTCAATACCAAAAGTAGCCCGCAAGGGGATCTCCATATTCCGCGACCACGCACTGAATAATTCAAGCAATCCCTTTGTAACAAAGGACCGCTTATGTGGAATATACTCCCCATATCCACCAGACTAGCCGATGACTTATCACACTGTCCCGGGCTTAAGAACCAGAGTTACACTTGTTTATGTTTTAGGGCGTGTGTCTTGGTATCTTTATTTATACATGTACTTTTAAATGTGTTCTGTTTATTTTTTTTATTGTTTATATAATATATTATCCTATGTTGCATTTACATTGTGCTATACTGTGTTTGTAAATATTGTCTATTGTAACCTGGGTCCGATGGAAGAATAGTTTTTAACTGAATCGGCCACCCAGTATAAATATAAATAAATAAATGAATGAATGAATAAATGAATGAATAAATAAATAAATAAATGCAAGAATGAATGAATGAATAAATAAACAAATAAATAAATGCAAAAATGAATGAATGAATAAATAAATAAATAAATAAATAAATAAATAAATAAATAAATAAATAAATAAATAAATAAATAAATAAATAATAAATAAATAAATAAATAAATAAATAAATAAATAAATAAATAAATAAATAAATAAATTAATTAATTAATTAAAAAATAAATCTGCAATCATGTTTTTGCGTTTTTCATATGTTTTCAACATATTTTGGTCCATATATTCCATGATGCTACAGGCGGCACCAACAAATTTCAACACGTTTTTGTCTTCGATTGACGTTCCTGTCAAGTTTTTTGAAGATTAATTAAACAGTCTTCGAAAAATAGCCTTCTCAAAATTTCACGCATTGGCCCATATAATACATAATCGTGTCTGTGACGCCACCAATATCAATTATTTTAATAAAAGCAGTACGGTATAGTTTCTGCAAAAGAAGTATCTCCTCCAGTGCACATACTTCGCCGGCCAGGACGCCAGGTAGCACTGTCACCAGTGCACAAAAGAATGCACATACTGGTTCCAAGCTAACTATTGGATACCAAAGCTATTCTGTTATAATTTGTCTCTTTCTTCTTTTCACTTTTAGTTAGTTGTTTTCAGTTGTCAAACAATGCAAAACAAAACCAACAAGAAAACAAAAAAAGCACACACTTATACACATGAAACTCCAGTTGCACTATTCAAATATTTATAGTTTTACAGAATTCATATCAAACTTGACCGAAGGTACTTAACCTCAGTGTTAATGCATAGAGGTATATAATGCACGCCTTTCCACATTTTTAACATAACAAATATAAGAAAATTATATGTAGTGTTCAATAAACGTAATTTCTGGCACAACGTTATCTGACAAGCACGAAGCAGACGAAGTTTGGAGATACGCTACAGAAATGTGCGTAATGAATAATTTGATATTCAAAACTCTTTCAATAGAGTTAGGTGCAGACCTAGATAAATATCTACCTCTAAATGGCATTACAAAAGTGTATAGAATAGTTCATAGTGTGATTGTTTCTATGAAACAAACAAGCAAACAAACAAACAAAAGGCCTAGTGACCTAGAGATCACGTTTACTGATATTATACATCATGCTAGCATTGTACATGGTCTATATATATATCCTATAAGTTTGGTAGGTCTAATTCAATGATTATTCGAGATATGAAATTATATAGATTTCAAGACATTTTAAACCATGATTTGGTCAAAGTATAGTTGGCGCCACCAGTATCATACAAAACCAAGATTGTCACCTCTGGCACAATCACAATATATTTCATAAAGATCCATATTAAGTTAAGGATGCTGGGCTGATCACAAACTTTTCACATTTTTACATATAAAGTAGCTGGCGCTACCAACATTAAAGTACATGTAGATGTTTTAGTAGTTCATGAAAATTAGTGGGACTGTGGGATAACTTTTCCTAAAAGTTATACGGGCCTAGCTCAAAAACCGTGGGGTGCAGAACATTCACAAGATAACCCCATATTCCAACTGCCCATTTGACCTTGACCATCACCTCAGATTAAACAAATTTTCACGCTCAAAATGTGCGCCTTACTTCCAGCATTCCATTCTCAGTCTGTTTGTTCTAATCGGGTAACATCTGGAAGATTTATTGAAGAAAAACTATAAACTTAGAATACCGCCAAACTCTACAATCTTTGAGTCACGGTGACGAAAAAAACGTAGTTCTCCAAGTAGCTTAACGTACTTGTACAAGGTATTCAGGTGTAATTTTGATCTGGAAGCTCAATTCTCCCTGCAAATAATGCCCAAGCTACACTCAAACATTGCAAAAGTACCTTTTTTTCAAATGTGCAGGACTGATGACTGAATAAAAAATGGCCAAGGTCCCTAATATTGTATAACAGCTGAGCATCGGGCATGATCTACATAACCTATAAATTGGGCATGTGTAGTTCAATTATTATATGAGATATAGAAGTTTATACCTTGAACCATATTTGAACTCACAATTTCCTTCAAGTTACAGGTGGGGCCATTAGTATCGTAAGCAACTTAGATTTTAATCTGTCCCACGTCCTAAAAAATTTCATGAACATCTATCAAACTTCAAAGATGGTAGAGTGCTTACAAGAGTTTCACATTTTGATCCATATATTATAGGACGGCCGGAAGGACGGACCCACAGACGTGAGTGGCCGCATGAATACTGCAACCATTGGTAAACAGCATAGACCGTATGTTATCCACATGTATCTATTTAGTTAACGTTAACATTATTTTTGTACGTTTGGTCACAATAGCGTCGAATACTAGTATTGCATTTTGAACCATATTCAGACTTTTACTTGGTTACGCCAGCACACTTGTGGAACAAAATGCATTTTCAAAATCTTAGTATTTCTTTGTCATAAATGGATCTTTCTTTTGAAAGAAACGTAACACAATGTACTCACAAATGTCCTGGAAAACAGTGGATGAATTTTGGTTGGATAAAAATTATTTAGAAAATTTGCATTCTCACTTGTATTTATAATACTTTCAGAGAGACAGAGACAGAGGGCGAGAGAGAGAGAGAGAGAGAGAGAGAGAGAGAGAGAGAGAGAGAGAGAGAGAGAGAGAGAGAGAGAGAGAGAGAGACCCATTACGTTTTCCAATGCTAACTAAGAGTTAAGTCAAAATAGTTATCCTAAAGCACTACTCTAAATTATAACCAGGATGCTCGATTTATATTCCCTGTAAAAAGATCTTTCATTCAAGTGCCAACGTGCCTACTTATAAAGTTCCAGAGAATACGATGGTACAAGTCAACAGCTTTCCGCGAGGGCTGCTGATTCAATTCAAAACATGGCACTGTAAGAGTTTATGATTTAATATGTACTTCCAATCAACAGGGATCGATGACAAGCTGTTTGTTTTGTATCGTTTACTATGCGTTTTCATATTGTTAACCAAGCTTTCTTTTGGTATTCAATGGCGGACGCTTGTTATTGCTAGGTTTCTATTTCTGTATATAACAAAATCCTTAGACGCAATCGCAAAATGCACAAGAGTCACAATCGGATGATATCTACCCAAGAGAGTCATCTTTACTGTCACCAAATGTTAGTTCAAATTGACTACAATCGATGTATTTTGTCTACAAAAATCCACCTAAACATTATATGGATACTCCATTTTGAAACAACATGAAGACTACAGCACAAGTACACGCCACGATCTGGCCCTGAAAAAGTTTACAGAACCTTTTGTGTGCTCCACATATATTCTCCCAATAGGTCTCACCAGCAAGTTCGACGAGGTCTTCTTGGGGGAAGATTTAATGGCTCTGGGAGACCAAAGGTGACTAAGGGTTATCGCCAACGTATATATATTTAACTTTTATAATAAAACATATGAAACTAAACGGATCCACGGGGTCGGGAGGGGGGGGGGATATAAGTTGGGTTGTTGTACTTCCGTCTGTCAGTCATGGTTTTCTCCATCTACCATTTGTTTGTGAACACAATATCTCAGGACTAAATGACCACATGAGGCACAAATTTAGTTCATTTGCACCTCGACACCATATGTTCACTTCGATATATTTTGGTGACGTTTAGCTCATTTGCAAGCTAGGTCACAGAAGTCTGTATCTGGGAGTGTGGACAAGAAGTCACTACCTTGCATTAAGGTTCCCGTAGTTTTCAATTGAACCTCGCATAGCATTTGATCCAATATATCAAAATAACGGATTTTAATGGACAACACGGTTATGTGTTGATAATATAAAAAACACGCAAGTTAATCTGTTGTCCAAAAATATATACAGTGGCTGCAGTGCGAAAGCACTTTTAGGACATGAATGAGTCAAATGCCAAGTTTCGGCATGCCAGGCAGTGGCTGAGTGATCGCCGCTCTTGCTTAGTTTTTATTGGTCAGAAAGTACCTACCCGATGGGTTCAGTAAGTGAAAGGCAATCACGGTGGGAACAGGACTAAGCTTAAGGAGGAGTATGTCACAAATAAAACAGGACCGGGTGCTGCAGATCAGGATCAGACATCCGAATTTGCCTTGCCCGTGCACATAGTTACCTGGGTGTACGTAAAATGTATGGAGTGATCCGGCTGCGACTTGGCGTTTATAGGCAAGTATTGACTTGTTGAGGGCTTTAATTTGCTCCAGTATAGTTTGTATTTGGTGTATCTGCTTGTGATTTACCATTTGAATAA
The DNA here is from genome assembly GCA_964020975.1 of Hermodice carunculata. NCBI lineage: Eukaryota > Metazoa > Annelida > Polychaeta > Eunicida > Amphinomidae > Hermodice > Hermodice carunculata. The sequence goes on from OZ026622.1 coordinate 11,799,556, forward strand.
TGTAGACTTCCTAATAAGTCGTTCTTGAGCCCTCGAATGCTCTAATATATTTTGTACTTGGTGTACCTGTGTATGGGTCACCCTGGATAATGTAGGTTTCCAGATAGGCCATTTTTGAACTCTTGTAAGCTCTTATACATTTTGTATTTTGAGAATCTGGATATGATGTACCAGTTGAATAATATAGGCTTCTTATAAAGTAATTTCTGGCCACTCGTATGCTCCATTGTATCATGCATGCAGGGAATCTTGTGCCATTCCCTTATTGAATATTGTAGGCTTTGAATAGCAATTTTTGACACAACGAGACCAGTATAGGTATATTTTTCAAAACTGTTGTCAGCTCTCCGATATGGCGTTTTGTGCGGTATATTTGTTAAATGTCTGTCTTAGTATTGCACCGTAAATCAGCTAGATTAATGTGTCTTATGTTGGGTGATTGTTAAAACCAGGTGCAAGAAAATTGAAAATGAAACCACAGTTTCGGCGTGACAATTAAAAAATCGGGTTTTCCTTCAAATTACAAGATAGTGTTCCAGTTTTTATTATATTTTTGTGTGTTACTGCTCCTTGATTCTGAGTTGCAGTCCTGAGGTAGGCTGGATAAGGCAGGGCACAGGACCTAGCACTTCGGGTGAAAACAGTCAACATGGACATTAAAGACGAACTATCTGTTCCCGCCGCTGTTGTGTTTTCTTGTATTATGTGAGTAGATATGTATTTAAACAAAAGTGTCTATTTTTTGTGTTCTGCTCACGGCAATACAGTGCTGCATTTTTTCTTCTGTTAATGACGGCTTGGTTGGCACAAGATGTGCTAAGTAAAGCAACCTCATAACAACTGCTGTCAGTTGTTTAGTCTCATTAACCAAGCTGATCCTGCAAAAAATAAAATAGCGTTCTGGAAAATTACGCTAACGTATTCCAACAACACTAACTTCTTGTTAGTCTCATGATTTGGTGGACACTTTATATTGCCAGAAGTTGTAATCAAGATACTAAGTTTTGGCGCGCGCCCACACAAACACACACACACACACACACACACACACACACACACACACACACACACACACACACACACACACACACACACACAAACACACAGATACACACACACAGACATATATATATATATATATGTATGTATGTATATATATGTATATATATATATATATATATATATATATATATGTATGTGTGTGTGTGTGTGTGTGTGTGTGTGTGTGTGTGTGTGTGTGTACACACAAGATAGACTGTCATCGATTGCTACGACTACACAAATAAAGTTTTTCGCATCATGGATAACTGGGGTAGGCTAAAAAATACACGACCATTAAGGATTTTTTCATACGGAAGCTATCATACGTATAGAAGCTTATACGCTGGTTAATATACTGATAATGAGGACCAATTTCAAAACTCAGGTAAAATAGACCCAACAGACACCAACTTGAGATGTTCGAAAAGTTGAAACACAAAAAAAAACAATGTTAAAGTTGAAGGATATTGTGCTTTGGTTTTATTAGATCATCATAACTAAATGCATGGAAGATAGCTGATATTATTGATTGATTGACTTTATTAACTTCCAGAAATGGAGAAATAGATACAAATAAAATATACATGATCCAGCTGTCTAATAAAAAATGTATACATAACATAATAAAAGTTGTCATAGCATAATACAGTCCAGGTTACCTCTGTACGTGATCAGGCGGGTATGGACCAACCGCACATCGGCGCAACAACGGCCTCCATGGCTTGCACCGCATCAGCGAACTCGAAAGTCAAGCCTTTCACACAAGACTCCTGGTCAAAACGTACCCTGGTCAAAACGTACCCAGGTCAAAACGTACCACGGTCAAGATGTACCCAGGTACGTTTTGACTCATCCAAATGTACCCAGATCAAAATGTTGCCAAGTCAAAACGTACCCAGGTCAAAACGTACCCAAGTCAAAACGTATAGAGATCAAAAGGTATCTATTTTCCACAACAGTACTCCATTCTTCTGAACTCCCTTCTTATTACATAATACTGGATGCATGGTAAAAATTTTTGCTTGTGTGTGTGTTTTATACCACACCATTGTGCTTGTTCATTTGAAAAAAAATCCGGGAAAGCGTGTCGCCGGACGGCCCTAGAGACGCTTACGCCCACTTTGTCCAGGATTCCGACTTTCCAGTGTTGTCAGCTCTGAGAGTTGGACTGGTACTGAATATGTATATCAAAATATTTTTGTTATAGATATAATTTAGGCCCCAGTTAAACATGTCTGAAAGGGTGATGTTTCAGCGGTGCGGTGCATAGTTTTTTTAAACACAACTAAAGGCTCTCCAAGATCATGCATTGTGAGCTTTGACAGGGGCGAAGGGCACCGGAGGCTACGACCTTTGCCACCTTCTAATGTCATATGACAGTCAATATGCTACTCAAAACAGGCAAGGCTATGATTAGAAGGCTCAAGAAGGTTCGTGCAAACTTTTCAAGAACATTGTTATTTGCAGAAATAAACAGTAGAGTTTGATGAATAAATTTGCCCATTTATCTTTACTAAAAAAAAGCCATCAAAGAACCCGAGATTCCCACCCTGAAAACCAAAAATTATACAGCCATAACTCTTGTTGGTTTTACTCAATTTTTACACTGTTTATTGCGAATGGAGTTCAAAGATAGTTTTCATAAATAAACTGTTACTGGAATAACGACCCATACTCAAATCAAATGAAGACAAAAATCTATTTGATCGAAAATAATAGTTTTTCTTCTTATCAGATTGCCCGGTATGTTGATTATATTGGAGGGTTTATGAGCAAATCCTGGATAATGTCTGAGAAATTGGATATACATGGACACATTTAGCAAAACTTGTGGACACAATGCAAGTTTTTGCGTTCAAACAGGTTACAAAGATTGTCACCCCCACTGCAATGCCGACCTCTTCGTCATTGCGCAGTGGTGACAGAAGCATGAGGGGCTATCGATAGGCGGAGTCTAACTCTCGACAAAGTTGGAGTTAAGATGTCTTTGAAATATTATCTGGTGAAATTTCTCAAAAATGTTAAATTTAAATGATAATTTTGGTACATTAAAATGAGCCGACTTGGCAAGCCAAAAGCGCAGATGGTGGTCACTGGTGCGAAACAGCAGCTGACATCAGGTACACAACCCATCTCCCAGCCACGTTGTGCAGGGCTGCAACAGTGCATTGGAATGACAAGACAGAAAGTGTTCTGATGATGGTAGCCTGAGTTTATCCATGGATAGTCGAGGGGACTATCCATGGTTTTTCTTACCCTTTTTTGATCAGCATGAACATGTTTTAATAGAGCGGGCCATCACGGCAGAGGAGCGACAAAGCCATACCCACCGTGGACCAGTCGCGGTTCATGTACAAAGCCAATGTCATGCGTGCAAAACAGTCCCATAAACGGCACGACCCAAACCTTCCCAAGTTGCTTTCACTGGGCTCAAAAGTTAATTTTCTTCTGTTAATGAATCTTTTAATTTTTTATACTTTAAATTGGTATATCATTAACTTTGTATTGGTTTGCTCATCACTGCGCATGCTGGCACCAATATCGAACAAACCACGGGCCGGGTGGTAAAGAGCTTGTTCTAAGACCTCACAACTTACAAAACCCTTCCAAGTTTTCCGGTTTTTGTCTACTGAATTTTTAACGGTAAACGGCTGTCTGTTTATGCCATGTGGAGCCATTTTTCTTTCACTGTGCGCCTAAATGCAACATCATTAATTAATTTTGACAAAATTTTGCTGCACAATCAGAATCCGACCCAGTAGCATGCATTGTGAGTACAAAACAAAAGAGGGTCAATCAGGTTTTTTAGACCATAGTAGACGAAAGTGCAGTACGTATTCAAAGCTAATGCCACCTTGAAATACAGAAAATCGTCAAAACTGTTTTCATGGGCATTTCAGTACTAATAAATGATGATGTTTTATTGAGCCACCAGGGATGGCGAAAAATAGTCACATGAAACACACAACGTCATAAAGTACATTTACAAAATAAGGTGATAAATAAACGTGCACAAGTAAACTTTTTATACATTTACTAACTTGATGACGTGTACCTTTATAGCAGTCACAACGTCTGCTTTGAGATGACGATTTATTGGTGAATTTTTATTCAGTTATATTGTCCTATTCCATCACGACATGCCACTTAAAAATTGACATTAAATGAAAGCAAAAATGCCACTCGTGCCTTATGCAAGTAGCGTTGGTCTACATTATAATTTCCAAAGTTTAGAAATCGTCGATGTCGAAGTGAACGGACATATGCAAACTTTGACAATCAGGTTTAAAATTTAGATAAACAGTTTTTTACATGTACAATGGCACCTATTTTGATTTAGAGACCCCATATATCTTTTTAAGACTACTTACTTGGTATACTGCTTTATCTTTTTCATGTTATGATAATGAAAAGCCACTAGTTTTGAGATTCATTTTGACCTGCCCTGGGGGTGGTCTATCAGCACTAGTCCTACATGCTCCATGCTCTCCTTACTGCACGATCACCCAGCTAGCATGTAATTAAGTATGCCCTCGCTAATTACAAAAAGGAACGTTAATAGTGTGTCCTATCAGAATAATACATTTACATAGGAGTATATGAACATTTCAGTTTATTTCTAATGCTACATAAGTTTGTTAAGGATTGATTTCTCTGAAGTTCTCCTTGTGTTTCAAGAAAAATAATTGTGGATTATTTGGTACTGATGAATGATCTTAAGGAATACGCATCATACATTGGATATACTTTTGCAATGTAGCATAACAGGTTTCGACCCACATGTGGCTTTCGATTTATCAGCACCAGCATAAATAGTCCATAACAAGTCCTTTTACAGACAAATCCATTTTTTTTTTATTACATCCAGTACATCCGTCCAGTTATACTGGGATCATTACACTGACAGCAACGAAATGAGCAACAAAGGCCAAGAATATGATGAGAAACCCCCGTACGCCGTCGTGGAAAATGATGGGTACGTTGTGACCTGGTTACGTTTTGACCTGGATAGGTTTTTACGTAGGTACATTTTGATGAGTCAAAACGTACCTGGGTACGTGTTGACTTGGGTACTTTTTAACTTGGGTACGTTTTGACCAGGGTACGTTTTGACAGAGGTTCGTTTTGACTTGGGTACGTTTTGACCGGGTTCCTCATACAACAGGGAGGCCAATGCAGCACCGGCATACTGCCAGTTTAACACAATCGGACCACAGACAACGGCCATTTCGATGTATAGCGCCCAATGCTGTGTACAAAATAATTAATAGTACGTAGTAAGAAGCATTGCTAAAATGTGCTCATCTGACCTAGGTTTAATGAAGTTTTCATGTGCCACCAAATGCTTCAAACTGTCAACCAGACCATCGCCTGCAGCCACATTAGCTGAAGGTGCTGGTCCGGTCGAGCTCCCCAAGAAGGCTGCCCTTATGGGCGAGAGACCAAGTTGAATGATTTTGTCTATCATTGTACCTTTATTTACATGACCAGTAGAAATATATTCAGCAATCGGGTAAGAGGATACTTTTAGTACAGGGTAATCCACCTTAAAAAAATCTTTGAAACGTTGACACAATTTTTGTCGATATCACACCTGAGATTGTCGAATTGCCAAATGCCTTAACCAGAGATGAGTGCTGAGATCGTTCACCGATCTGATCACAAGAAATTGTTAAACTAGGGTTCCTTGAGTGGACTCTCAATTGTTTTAGACTAACAGCTGTTATGTTACAACTATTAAGACCGTACGTTAAAATAGGGACACAAACAGTATTTCACAAATATGTGTTAGCGTCTGTAGTTAAGGCTGGGTACGATACACCAGTATTACTTAACCCATATATGCTTTGTCTACACGCATTAACTCTGCGTTCAATGTGGCTGTTTAAAGAGTTTGTCGAAGTAAATTTAAAACCTAGTAAGTCCAGAGAATGGGTGACTTCCAAGGGAGTATCACCAAATACCAACATGGTGTAGAACGAAACAGGTATGGACCTGTTATCATACACTTGCACTTCTTGGTATTAATATTAAATCGCCATTCCTTTGCACAGTATGCACGCATGTCAATTGAAGATTGGAATCCTTTAATAGTGGAACTGAACAAAGTTACCTCACCTGCATACCAAAAATACTGTAGGGCTCAGCACCTATAGTTGCACCATTGTCATTTGTTGATACCGTTTTAAGGTAGCGGAGGGGATTGAGCTATAACGGCAAAATCGTGACCCGACAGAAAATGAGTTTTTTCCATTTCCGTAAAGTTTGGCACTTTAACTTTCTTGTCACCAAACATGAATACTAAAAAAGCAAAATTTATGTGATAAAAAAGGGAAAAAACATGACCATGTTTTAGTTGGCTGCAGCATGAGCATGTCTGTTTACAAATGTATGTTAATTAGTGCGCCAAAGTTTGGATAGCAGTCGGCTGCTTTCCACAATCCAGGACCGTAGCAACGACAAGCGACCAACTGTGACATTTTGAGGTCCGCCGCTACCAATTCTTGTATAAACTGCTTGACAAGATTAGAACTGATTAATTGGTTTGTTGTGGTGATCAAATGGCCATGTAGATAATTAAATCGATGGGCTCATGTTTTCCTTCTCAGAGTGTGATAAAAAAATAAATAAAAAAATAAGGGACGATAAAAGGTGGCGATTGTCAAAACGGCACCTGGCGATGGACGTGAGCCTCAGTGTGTTTTCAATGAAGGCGATTTCAATCTATGCGTAAATCGTTGCTCAGAATCATGGCATTGTATACATTATAAAGGCTTACAATCCTTTCTACAGTCTTGCCCTATCCAAGACCAATTTGCTTTTAATGTTTACTGGCAAAAAATACACATGACGATCGAGGAACCCTAACACTGGACCACTTGGTTATAAATATGCCGCAAACTATAAAAGCGGGGATTCGATTCAGCGTAAATAATTATATCTGCCTTCAATAATTATATGTGCCTTTACCAGAATGTGAAACGGTGTATAGCATTACATGTTTACCTTGAAGTAAATTTATATGAAGCACACGCCTCCACTAAAACTGGTATCGTCTGTGGCGCTGTCGCATTTTGTGGAACTGGAAGACTGGCCCATTGCACATGCACGGACTTGCCCACTTTATACGGGGTGTTTCGAAGCTCACTGAGCCAGCGGACAGGGAAAAAAAGCTTTAAAAATTTGACCATCAGGGGGATAAAATAATCAGATTACTGTTAAATGACTGCGAAAAGCGACTCTGCACTCTGCTTTTAGTTGGTTGATCGGTCATATAAAATTATTTTGTCTCACTGTGCGCGGCATGTTCCGATACCACTCGCCCGCACTCACCCATCAGAAAGTTTCGGTTTTGTGTCTCGATCAGTTTATTGCAGTTCAAGGGTGAGCCAAATATCTTTCAGTGGGCTAGTTATCTCCACAAAATAAAAAATATGTTACATGAGTGGCAAGGTTTCGAATGGCAATACGCGAGAAAAACATTTCAAAGTGAGTGGCATTCTTTATCACAAGGAGGGCGCTAATATGTGGAGGAACCAATGAAATGCTTTGGCGTATTCTACTGTACTCCCGGCAAAAAAAAAACAAAACAAAAAAAAAACAAAAAAAAAAAAAAACGCATAAGCCAAGGCCACGAAGAACACACTCCCTCACAATGCCCATCCCTTTCTCAATTTTGTGGGAATTGGAAACTTTCTTGACTGCCAGACAGACTCGCTCTGCGTAATTGTTAAATTGCGCTTGAAGTGCGTGTCGCCAGGTAAGCAAACACAGTCCGTCTTGGCAGGCAAGAAAGTTTTACCCTTGCACACAAAGTGTAGCGTCATCACCTTACATCTGAGCGTGGTCTGGTGCATTAGGCCTATATTGATCTATGTAACCGTCAGGGTCTGATCAAAGACTACTTCAGCAAATCAATGGATTAGGTTATTCAATCTAGCAATACAGTTTCATCACCAATACACCGTTGAAACTAATGGATTCTCAACACATATAATTATAAAACGTTCGCTTTTTTTGTGTGTGTGTGGTTTTTGTTTTGTTTTTTGTTTTGTTTCTTCTTTGAAGTATAATTTATCCTGGGAGTGTTTGTTTATCAGTAACAGGACTACTGTCTTAAATGTTACGTCACGATCATCCATGTTGACCGCCTATCTAGCATTTATAAGCTACATTCAGAACGACATAGACCTCTCTCCGTCAGGACCAAGCAATCTCACTTTACAAAATGCCAAAAGCCAAGAAACAAAGCAAGACACATCGCCGTCAGCGCCAAGCTATGCAGCAACGTGATCGCGGCATGTCGATTTTTCAAACGTTCTTTTCGGTAAAGTCGCAAGTAGTCCAAGACACTGAATGGCGAATGTCCCATCCATGCCGTTAATAAAACCATGTTGTTCTTTGATCCAAGTTGATGAGAAGTGAGTGAGCAACTCCTGCCTACCGGGCAGTCTTCTGAGTAGAGCAAGCTGTGAAATTGCAACCCGTTTGCTCAAGCGGCGCCATATGCAAACAATGTTGCTAGGGTCAAGGTGATGGCACCTTCGGGTCACGTGGCTAATCCGCTTTCGAATCCCCCTTTGAAGCTGTCCCATTCGCGTGGAAACCCGACTGACAAGCTTTCGAGTGTGGCTGCATTTGATGTCATTCGGGTAAATAACTGCATTTTTAAGCCAATTAACATCATTGTATGTTGGAAACTATGCATCAAAGATGTTGATTGATCTTTGTTCGAAGTACTGCGACCAAAACGGGCCGAATTTGGAAAGCTGTATTGTCATTATGGCCAACAATGTGCGAAAAAAGGGCCTCAAATCTTTCAACGCCGATTTCTCGGAATGAAATTTTCTGCTTATGAATCAATTTTGTGGACAGCGTCAATAAAAAGCTAATTGATCGATCTGCTTAAAATAATCGTCTTTTGAAAGATAAATATATTATCTGGGAACCGTTTTTTTTGTTTTTCCGTCAGATGTCCCCTTCCGAGACTTTTGTAGCTCACAAAATGAAGTAACTGTTGATGTTTAAAATGATGATCAAAGAATTCGATAATTCTGTTATTATGTATTTTATTTGTAAACAAAAAATACGGTTCCTGCATATTGGATATGTTGAACAATTTAAGTTAAATGAAAAATAGTAAATACATGAAATAAAAACAAAACACTCTTCTATATCGTGCGTCAGTTATTTTTACCAATTTCTGTTCTATAGCATTACAAATTCCCAAAAATACGTATATAAGATAGACTGCCGCAGAACGACGTGTTTCGCTTTTCTCTAAAACCAAATTGTACATCAGCTACATTGTCAGAAGGAATCATAAATAACTCCACAATTTTAGCGTGCACAGAGCTTAAGGTAATAGGTCTGTAGTTCTCTTGTTTATTTGGATTCAATGAACTTTTTTCAAGAATAGGAATGACTATACCTAGCTGGAATATATCTAGTACAATATGTTTTTTTAAATGATTGTTGGATTGAATGACGACACTATTGTACATAAGTCAGGCCATTTTCCATATAGAAGATGTTCGGCTGTTATTCCGTCGCAGCTGGGACATGTTATCTGATTAGGCTTATCTATCATGTCAGAAATCATATTCGGTGTTATAACTGCACAACCGTCCAAGCAAGTTAGCTTCCTGCCTTCTCTGTATTCACTGTATTCACATTCCACGCAACAAGCCACTTTACGTGGACCTGTTGCTTTGTCATGGGTTCCATTATAGTTGAGTCTGATTGTCTAGAACCACTTCTCAGTCGTTATTTCCCTATTCTGTAGTTCTATCTCTCTCTCTCTTTATATATACAAATATATGAAAATACAATAAAACACAAAGGACAGGAGAATTATAAATTGAGGTTCATATTTCTTCCTTTTACGTTTCAATATGATCTCTCTCTCTCTCGCTATATATATATATACACACACACACACACACATATATATATAAATATATATATATGTATCTTATATACGTATTTTTGGGAATTTGTAATGCTATAGAACAGAAATTGGTAAAAATAACTGACGCACGATATAGAAGAGTGTTTTGTTTTTATTTCATGTATTTACTATTTTTCATTTAACTTAAATTGTTCAACATATTTCGAGCGTTAGATGTGCTCAGATTCGAATAGAAATGTATAACGCCGTACACTTGTCATTCTAGTCTGTTTTTATGCATAGGTTTGGAACACAGCATGCATGCTCACGTGTCATCATTTTGTTTTTGAAATGAATAAATTTGGGAACGAATTAACGATAGGTTCTTTATCGACAAGGAACTCGCATCACGGATATGCTGGGGGATTTCATCCAAAATTTTTGATCCGATATTATTCCAAGATTTAGGATGTGAGCACTGAATGTAAATGGAACCACGGGTGGAAAATCTTGTATTATGGGTATGGACATCTGTGGTTGCAGTGAAATATTTGTTCAAATATTGAGGGATTTGTTTGTTTTGAATTTTCGAAACAAAGATAAAGTCATTGGAATGTAATCTTTGTTTTATGCACATTCATTTCAGGATATCCAGCATATCAGTGATGTGAGTCATGGGGTGGTATTTTAGGGTTGTTCTCACGGCTCAGTTTTGTATACGTTGTAATTTCACAAGGTTTTTTATACAAGCCAGGACTCCAGCAGTGCTGCAGTAATCCAGATGCAGTAGTAGCAGAAGTTGGACCTAAGGTTGCCCGAGATGGCTGTTGAAAACCACGTCACTGGGTCACACATTTAGGTCACTGTGCTGCATTGAAAATAAATGGCCATGACATGATATCTTCAAATATTTGATTGCTCTTTGTAGCTGAACATATCGTTTATGACTGTTGGTCTTAAGGGTGCCTCAGACACGTAGTAATAACTAGGTTACTGGGTCACATATTAAGGTCACGGTGCTGCATTGAAGAAAAATGGCTATACCATGATATCTTCAAATATTTGATTACTCGTTTTAGCTGCACTAATTATTTATACCAGTTGGTCCTACGGATGCCTCAGACACCTTATGAAAACTAGGGCCTTGAGTCACATATTTAGGTCACAGTGTTGCATTGAGGAAAAATGGCCTTGCCACGCCATATCTCAAAAAATACTCACTCTACAGAGACCAATTTTTTTTATCACAGATGGCCATTGAGGTGCTTCATGTGTCTATTGAAAAGTAGGCCACCAGGTCACATATTTAGGTTAGAGTTCTACATTACAAAAGGTGTTAAAACAATATCTAAAAGATACTGAATGAAGCTTCATTAATTATTTATGACAGTTTGTTCAAAGGATGCCTCAGACACCTAGTGAAAACTAAGTCACTGGGCTACACATTTAGGTCACAGTGCTGCACTGAAGAAAAATGGCCGTACCATGGTATCTTTAAATGTTAAAATACTCATTGTAGCTGAGCTGGAGAAATTATCAATGACAGTTGGTCCTAAGAATGCCTCACACACCTAGTGAAAATTAGGCCACTGGGTCACATATTTAGGTCACAGTGCTGCATTAGAGAAAAATGGTCTTGCCATTATATCTCTGCTTATTGTATCTGTGTTGTACAGTGCAGAATGACTTGTGCATGCAAGCTGCATGCAGCATACAGTGGTATATGCATGCTGGGCAGTTTGTAACACCTTTCCCTGAAAACCCCACACAAGGGTATTGTTTTACCATTGTACTGTGCAGATCATCACAGGACTTGGAACAGTACAGACGTATTTTCCTGGAACCAGCAAGTTGTCTGCCCAAGCACTGTGGTTTTATATGTAAGCAGCAGCAAGACTGCTTATTCACAACATTGGTGTCAGGGTGAACACGAACGCATGCCAACAGGCTGCGGTGGTTGAGGGTGGTTCGTCGTTGGGCTCGGCCGGCTGGTAGTCGGAGGGACAACGGCTGGTGGGGTTGTGCTCGTCGTGGCTGGGAGCCAGGGAGGCAGCCTGTGGGGTCAGTTCGGTGCTATCACTGGGCATTCCTTGGTCCTTGGGAGAAAAAGGGAAGGAGTGTAGTGAGGGCCAGGCAGTGTTGAGCCCTCACGCTCAACGTCCAGACTTTTGGCGTAATGGCAAAACGCTGGCTCAGGGTGCGAGAGGTCCCGGGTTCGATACCCGGCTGGACCACAACATTTGCACCAAAGCTTTGTCATTTGGTCCAACAGAAGTACCCATGACCTACCAGAAGGGAATTGTTGTCTGCTGAGTATTCGTCCGTCCATGCCGAGTGTTTTGCAGTCACTGATCAGCTTCTAGTTTATAATTATGGCAAGAAGTGCAATTTCCTTACTTTCTCTATGTTTCATACCATTTATTATAATACATTACTCTGATAACTTCATTTATACTTGAGGGATAAATAATTTTACACATAGTACATCTTTATGACCCAGATATAATACTCATTTATAATATCAGACATAATTATGTCCACATCAGATATTTATTTACAGGTAGCCATTATCAGTAATCAGAATATGTAGGTTCACTTGGTTTATTCATCCTGTTAATTTGGACAGTTTTCAGTTATCTTTTCCACATATTCCAAGTTGCAATTAGAACTCTCAGATGTTGACATATGATATAGGACAAGTCTTTCGACCAAAAGGAAAGAGAAATCACAGAGATGACCAAAATTTTCACTTTAGGTTTTACGATTTACCCTAGTAAGCAATTGTATTAAACTTATCTTGTTTTTTACTACAGATTGAAGAGTACATACATGGAGTGGGCTTCGATGTACCTTTACTGTTGCTCGGAAGTGCTCGCACTGGCAAGTTCTGGATCATGGCCAAGGTGGCAGATATGGCTGCCACAAAGGCTCTCAGTAATACGACACCAGGGTAGGTGTAAGCCGTTCTTGGTTAAAATGGTTCAGCTTATTCCATGCCAGTTGTTGATTTTCATGTATTTAGCTACTTTTACAACAAAGATTGTATCTTAAAAGCCTGAGTGTGCACTAAAAATTTTCCGTTAAGCAATGCTTTTTGCATTTCATGGAAAAAGGATTCAAACTTTTTTATTTGACCAAAAGCAGGTATGTACAGCAAAGAATGTAGTCAATCACAAAAAAAAAAAAAAAAAAAAAAAAAAAAAAAAAAAATTACCCCCCATCCGATTTATAATTTTTTTTATATTTAATAATTGGTCGGGGAGACACACATTAAGACCTTTGATACGCTGCTAGCATGCGTGCCACCCCACCACGAAGTGATCATGTACTACTATAAAAAAAACAAACAAACATAGACACAATAAATATGCTATTAGCTCAATTCGAGCTACAAACATAACAGTTAGGTATACTGCATGGGTCCTAATATTTACCAATCAAATATATTTTGGTGTAAAAGAAAAATCCAAAATAGCTATGAACTTCCAACAATAGCTTCAGGTGTGTTGTTTATAATACAAACAATTTGATGTCTTAAACATTCTTTTGGCAAAAGTATGTTGGGTACGTGCAACAACAAGTGCGGATCTGTTTCTCCTTTTATTTTGGTCATGTATTTGAGAGGTTGAAGTAATAAAATATTCACTAAAATAGGCAGGAAAGCCATGGTGCGCTGGCACATAGCATGACGTACAAGGAAATGTAAGAGCCACTACATAAGGCCTTTGTGTGAGTGTGACACATGTTTGAAAAAACAAATTGCGTTTATCCCATGTATTTGATATCAAGCTGATGAGAACAGTACATGGTTTTACTTTGCCTGACAAACATTTGGCAAGTAGAGCACCTAGTATTTTATTTAAGTCTGTGACCTACTTTTCATATTATCCACTTTTTAAAAACAACCAAACAATTTTCATCATAACTTGAAAAGTTTTTACATAGTTTTATGAAATTGGAGTCTTAATCTGTAGAAATATGTATCGTATGCACACAGAAATTTACCTGCAGTTATGCTTTACCTGTAATTTATACTGAAAAAGAGATCATATGTCCATAAAAATTAAATGAAAATCCACCAAATGTGGTGTATAAGACCACGAATTCTCAGGAGCAATTAAACCCGGCAAGATATGATGACATAATAGGAATGGAGCTCCTGGATTGTATAAATGACCTTGACATTCTTTTTGCCAGTATTGACCAACCGCAGGAAACCATGTATGTTTCCTGTAAGTCCATGTTGGTTTGAAATGTGGCCTTGTTCAAAATAACGCGCCCATGCTGCCGGATATTTTATTAGCATCACTATTATACTTTCGTCAGGTCATTACCCAGTTGCAGAAAAATGGTATTTTATCATATGTCTTTAAAATGGTTTAATCTGATTTTAATCAAATTGAGTTCTATACAAAGGTGTTAATCATTATATTAACTGATATCCTACAAGGACTAGAGCATAGTTTCCTTAAGTTTAGCCCAAAAGTATTTCACAAAACTTTGATTAAGTGATTAGATTTTCTTGATAACTGTCCATTTGGTGCATATTTCAGTTTCGATGAAAATACTTCTACCCTGCTGGTCAACTGGATTCCATGTAAGCTGGGTCCACGCGTCCGGGTCATTCCGTCCATGATACCAGACACGCCTCAGCACAAGGCCCTTTTGGATTGAGCAACGAAACCCAAAATCTTGGACGTCACACCTCCTGATCTCAGTTCTCGTAAGGCAGACTCTAAACAGCATCGTGCCAAATTATACTTAACCCATTCTCCCTTAATGTGGTGAAAACTGGCTGATGGTAAAATATTTTCTGCTTCAACATGTTCAATGTTTTTGACCAACTTCAACAGTAACAAAAACAGGTTGAATGAGAATTGCAAATGAAACTTGTCAAGATACTGATACAATGGTCGAGGGAAACAGCTTTTGGTGGCAAGTGTTTACTAACAAATCGTATTTTTCAGTCTTAATTCAAGGAGGACACAAATTATCCCTTTATAAAACTAAATACGCTATAGATGCCCCTCCCCATATACCTGCCCAGCATCAGCTACATGTACTATCATAGTATTTCATATGACATCAGACGCAAATTTCAGTAAAATGAAGGATGGGTAATGCATCGAAAAGAGACAGACGTTTTGTTTATTATTTTGAGAGCTAACACATCCAAGCTTAACACTTTCCAGTCTGAGCTGTTTCATTGGCTTGTGTCACCTGTGTCCGGGCATTTTAAGAAAATATGTGAACCAATTTGTTCTGTATTTTATTATATACTAGTTATCAAAACTATGTATCAATCCGAAACCAATTTATCCTGTATTCTATGATATACTTGCTATACTAGTTAGTAAAACTATGAATTAACATGTTCAGCAGAGGTAGCGGTCTCGGATTCCGTAAATGTCAAAATGAAAATAAAAGGTGTAACCCTTCGTTGCCATGGTTACCAAAGTATTATTCTATATTCTGATATATTGCACACAAAATTATGTTTAACGACGTGAAAGGCTTCACCAAGGTCAATGTTGCATTCCTGAACCTATGTTAGTGCTGGAATCTTGACATGTCAAATCACAAATACATTTACGTCTTTAATTTTTGCATAACACGTCATTTGTACAGATATAATTTGAGACAGTTGCCATGGGAACCATGTTGGTCAACTTATTTGATAAATTAGACAATTGCTAACTACATGGCTACATGGATTCAGCAAATTTCAATGAAAGCACTACCATGAGCATGGTCAAAAAGTTTGCAAGTGAGAAACCTTTGCCCACAGGAACTTTTCAAATAGAATCCACTCTGGCCGTCCATCGCTTTTTAAGAGCATTGTGCTTCCGGTTGCTTCCGACAGGTTTCAGACAAGATCAACAGACTTGCTGCTTTTTTATACTGAATATAAACAATTGCAGCACTTAGTTCATGTTTATCTTGATGTGTACATGTAATTGATTCAGGGTAAGTAAATCGGGCTTTCATTTTCAACCTTCCTATCAATATATTGGTATGTAGACGATTTTTACAATTGTATATGGAATAAATCTAGGGTTTTTTTCTTTTTAAACCTTTTTTTACTCCAAATAAGAAAACTATGTATCAACATCGTAGCACATACTTACTGCTTTATAACGTTAGATGTTTCTTCTGGCTGCTTTTATATGCAGAATATATTAGACACCTAGTTTAACAGCAGAGACATTTTGTTTTGTTTGATACTGCATATAACCAGGCCAATTACAAGGATATATGGCTGATAATTTTCCATTTTGGATTTGGGCTTTTAATTTTCGGATATTGGGATTTCGTTTTTTGAACCAGTAGTTTGACACTGATTTATCAGATGTTTTCGGACACCTCTAATTCAGACAATTTCTTTACACTTACCAATTTCACTACCCAGCACCATCATTGATTAAACATCCATAAAGTATTTCAATAGGTGTTCGATTGACACATTATCTGATAACTGCATACAGCACTGTTATTATCGTTCATAACCTGTTGAAGCTGCTAGTTTTTAGTCAAGCCTAAATACAAGTGCATAAGAATGACCAATTAATGACAAGGTAATGAAGTAGTAGTACAAATGACTCAAGCTGTGAAAGCAACTTGAGAAAATGTTGAATAGTATAAAAAATAAAAAGGAAAATATTGAATTCAACAAACAAGTTTTTATTCTTTTTCACACTTTCCAACTGTAATAACAGCAGTCAATAACTGTAAACTTAGATAAGATGGTGCACTGATATGGCGTTTTGCCTTGGTGATTTCTCCTATGACGGAAATTGTAACAGTCTATTCTGTAGATCCAACTTCATAAAGCACAAATGTATCATAATAACGTTACTAACAAAAATTCAAATTGAGAAAACCCACAATCAGAAAATGTGGAGTTATCTTGTGAATCTTCCAATGTCATTTATTTGATATCCTCCATCAAATGTAAATCACAAAATGTAGACCTAACTGCTCAATCAATTATAAAGAGATTTAGTGGACATAGAACTATAATAAAAAATCACAAATTAAACACTTTTTTCTGTAACAATTTCAATTCTGACGAACATTCACATTTGGATTGCCGGATACAAATTGTTGATTACATAGAGCCAAATTTGTTAACAATGGGAAATTTTTGGATCAACACACTTAATTCAGCTTTTTCCATTGGACTTATTTAATGACAGAATTATAGGCTTTGGTGATGTTAGAAATTTGGACTTTCCAACTCTTGATAGCAGTCACACACCTTTTCATAATAATCAGGCCGGTATTCAAAGAGGAAGAAGAAGTCATTGACAATGAAAATTACGGAAAAACATGGAATTTAGGAATCTGGATACAAAAGACCTTGTTCAAAATTTACTCAAGGCTTTCTCTTATGGCATTAATCAATTACGTATAGCTCTTAAAGCACCATCGATTCGAGATATCATCAGAATCAATGACTATTTGGTTCTTATTTAATATGACCACTCATATCCACAAAACTTTTGTGAAATTGTGTATGGTTACACAACAACTATCCCGAAACCAGATTCTTATCAGAAACAAATTCGATCAAACGTTTGCAGCATTCCTTTCAAACACAAAATTCTTGATTCACTACACATTCAGTCCCTTTTCAAAATGAAATTTGTTCGTAACGATTCCCAAGGAATGCAAAATAAAGTACACCCCCCTTATTTCCTATAAATATGGCAATAATATTGGACAAAGTATCATGAATTACAAGACATTTCTGGGTTCAATTACTCTTGAGGATATTGCAGGGAATCAAAACTGTGACTGTATCTGTAACGCTTAATATTCCAATTTTCTTGACGCATGCCACAAACATGTATCTACAGGTAATTTTGATATAATACAAAATTCATTTTAAAAAGAATTTATGAAAAAGGTACAAAATTTCGGATATATCTTTAGCTGAACATTGACAGTATTTTTCAGAACACATGTAATGCATTTGATTCCTACTGTATGAAATGGGCAAAAGATGAACATTGACATTAGTTTTCAGGACACATGTTATGCATTTGATTCCTACTGTATAAAGTGGGCAAAGAAAGAAAGAATATAGAATTTCAGAAATTTGAAGGATGGTTATCAAACTCGAAAAGGATTTTTAGAAATAGAATTTATCGTTATAAATCCAAGATTAAGAATTCAATATTGTAAATTTTAAACAGCCTAAAGCTGCAAGAGCAGTCAAAGAACTAGAAAAAAAAATTGTAATCACTTACGTTGATAAGGCAGGTAACAATTTTGGGATCATCTGCAAAAAATATTATCTGGATGTTTTGAAAAATGAAATTGGCATAAACAATATTTCAGACATAAGAGGAAATGACGTAAATGTTTGACTGCAATTTTAAATCATTTCCGTAAAAGACACAAATACAAAGTAAATAAACATCACAAACAATCCATTAATTAATTGATAAATACACATAAAAATTAAATGAAAAGGAACTTTAATATCAAAATCTTTGAAGAGGACTCCTCTATTCCACTTTTGTATTGGATACCCAAATTACATATGAACCCTTTTAAATCGAGATTCACAGCCTGATGCTTCACAATGTACAACAAGACAATTATCAAAAGAATTAACACTGTGTTTAACTGCAATTATGAATCATTTCCGTAAATATTGTAATGAAATTTCTAGAAATTGTGAAATAAATTGCTTTTGGGGTATTAGCAATTCTACTGGATTTGTAATTGAAAAGAGAGATTTAAAACTAAAAAAATATTTATGTTTTGATTTTCTACACTGTACACAAATCTACCAATAGATGAAGTCAAAAATTTGCTTTCATAATTGATAAGCAAAATGTTAAAACATAATTGTAGACCACACATAAGCATTTATTCTTTTTGCAAAGAAAGCATATTGGTCGCAATATATATATTCAAAAAGTAACATTAAATCTGGCACTGTTGAAACGATGCTATAAAATTTTGTTGGATAATACTTTTGTTTAATGTGGACTATTGTTTTTTCAACAAATAAAAGGCATTCCAATGGATGGCAACTCCTCCTGGTTACTTTTAGATCTATACTCAACCTGGCTTAAATTTAAGTATATGGATAAATTGATGAAAAAGGACTTTCAAATGGCTACAGAATTATCGAACAGCGCAAAATCTATTGATGAAATTGCTTCTGTAAAAGAACAAAATTTCAGTGAAATTGCTCAAGAAATTTATCCCCAAAATATCCCTTTGGAAGGTAACAATTCAGATGGCTTCAGAGATATGAGACGGGACTTGGATACTCAGGTCACTAATGACAGGTTTTTGCGTTAAAGTTTCATACAAGATGGATGAGTTCAACTTTGAAGTGGGTAACTTTCCTTCGCCGGACAGTAATATTTCGGAAACAATTGGATATGATACATTTTGCCGCAAATTTTATTTTTTTTGTATTTGTTCTAAATTACAATACTTTGCATCTAGAACTAAATTTATTCACAATAAACTTCGAATCAAGATGATTTGAAGGTGTACTTTCGATCAATTATTTCTACAAATTTGGCTGCACATATCCAGAGATGGTTAGAAAGTGTGGCTTGAATAGCTTTAGAAATTTTAGACTTGCCTTTTGAGCCACTTAATATTATATTTTGGCACCATTTTGTTTAATATTTACCTTTCAGACGTTTTAGGCTAGCATGGTTCCTGTTACGTCAAACCTGCAGGCACCATCGGCAGCAAGCAGCTACCCACAACAGTTACAATCTTGCCTTATTGTATTTGATATCTGGTTAAGAAAATTATATTTTGATTGCATTTTCACGACTTAAAAGTTGATGATTTTCATTCTTTTATGAATTTCCCTACAAATTTTGCTGGTAATATCTAAAGATTGTCAGAAAGTTTGGCTGCAATGATTTTACAGATTTTAGACTTGCCTGTTGTGCTCCTTAATCTCACCTTGTGGCATCATTCTGTATTAATATTCACTTTTGGACATTTTAGGCTTACATGTTTTCTGTCAGGTTAAACCTCCGAGGGGTTATCGGTAGCAAGCAGCTACCTTCGACAGTTACAAATTTGCCTCATTGTAGCTAAAATCTAGTATAGAAAAATTATGTTTTGATAACATTTTTGACTTAAATATTAATGACTTTCATTATATTATGAAATGCCTTATTTCACATTTACTCAATGTCTAAAAATAATCATTGGCTCAGGGTTCGCAGCGAAATAGAGCCTTTTTTCTTTGAAGTGCGGAGTAGATGTCACCAAGGGGTTTGTTTTACATTTCTGGTGCAGGATGTCCATTGCTGCAGTACTTGTTAGGATTTCCCTTGGTTTGTAAAGGAGGTCTAGCTGCAAGTACATGCATTTGAACTTAGGAAACATGGGTTGTTCTAAACATGTGTCGTATCTCATAGAATTAAAACATTCATGGTAAACGAGTTATATTGTAACATGTACAGCGAATAGATTCAAAATGTCAAGGGTCATCCCACATAGTGTGCACAAACTTGTATTCATATATAGCTCCGCACAGACATAATATACTCGTGGAAAATATTTTCAAATAATTATGACATTCCATTCCTGTCAAGAAGATTTAACCTTCAAAATGTGATTCGACTTAGTTGGTTAATGTAGGTTACAAGACAGAAAAATGGATGGAAAAAAAATGGAATGGAATATGGATGGGTTTATTCTGGTGCATGGATTTTATATAACAAGTGTAAACTACACTCAGTTCATGGCTGAAAAAGGTTGGTTGAATCAGGGACGTATATTTAGATATACTTCCATGTTTGAATGAAATCAGTTCATGTCTGAAAGTAACAGAAAATCAGCCAGGATCGTCGGTGACAAGAGTCCGGAAGGGCTACTGCACAGTCTATGACAAATGCAGAAGGTCACTGGCGCGTTATATCTCCATGACTCGAGTTTGGTTGGGACCCTGTTCTGGATCTGCGATCTTTATTTTAACTCTCCCACCCCTGGTCAACTTGTCTACAATTTTTCCGCGTTTTTGCAGTTGTCTTGCCTGCGCTGCAATAGCCGCCCGACGCCTCATCAGATCTTCGTTTATGAAAATCTTAATTGGAGCCTTTCAAATTCGTGATGGCCTTGAACAGTTTGGCTCTCACGCGGTAGCTAAGTAGAACAATTATTATGTCTGTGTGTCCAACAGACATAATGTTTTCCTAGGAATTCGTTCTTCTTTCTTTCTTTCTTTCTTTCTTTCTTTCTTTCTTTCTTTCTTTCTTTCTTTCTTTCTTTCTTTCTTTCTTTCTTTCTTTCTTTCTTTCTTTACAGGCAAATTTGTCCGACATTTGATTTGAAAAGTATTACACGTAGAAACTCTAAACTTGGCACAATAATACTTCTATATATGACGTCTGGCGTTTTTGTACTGAGAGGTCATGCTTTTCAATATTATGCAAATGAGGGCTAATTAAATTTTAAATCTTCAGTGTCTTATATACTATAGTAGATGTAGTTCCGAGTGTATTGAAGTTCGATCATACCAAGGCAAAGGTCATCTCAAATGTCAAGGTCATGTCAAGGTCAAAGGTCAGTTTTAGGTTAAAATGTCATTTTTAAGGACAAGGACCACTTCAGGTAGAAGTCATCTCATGGTCAAAGGTCATTTCAAGGTCAAATGCCACTTTCGATGGTGGCTTTCTTCTAGCCATAACTTGGTAAATGTTTATCCAATTTTGACCATGTTGGACTCAAATTGTAGCTATTTTTACACTGCACATTTTTGAAGTCTCGCTTTTTTATAATGAGCGGTCATAATTTTCAAAAGAATGCAAATGAGGGCTAATTAAAGTTTTAAATCTTGAATATCTTATATACTATATTAGATATACTTCCAAATGTATAGGAATTTGATCGTAGCAAGACAAAGGTCATCTCAAATGTCAAGGTCAAAATATCATTTTAAAGGTCAAGGTTCACTTCAGGTAGAGGTCATCTCAAGGTCAAAGGTCATTTCAAGATCAAAGGCCACTTTCGATGGTGGCTTTCTTCTAGCCATAACTTGATCAACTTTTATCCAATTTTAATCATGTTGGGCTCAAATTGTAACTATTGCAACACTGCACATTTTGTAAATTATGTGTGATCCCTAAAGGGCAAAGGACAATGTCGTCTGGCCTTTAACAGTTTCACCCAGCCATAACTCGGCCAATTTTCATCCAATTCTAATCATGTTGGACTTAAATTGTGGTTAGTGTAACTCTGTACATGTTTACAATTTACATGTGACCTGTAAAGATTAAAGGTCAAAGGTCAAAGTCATTTGGACTTGGAAATTTTCATCCAGCCATAAGCTTAATGGAATGTGGAATACCAAAGCACAAAAGTTGTACCATTTAATATTTACAACTGTTGAAGGCACACAGACAGATTTGCTTTGAAACAAATCTTCTTTTCTTTCTGGTCTTGTTCGTTCTGAAGTGGGTTTACCCACGCCGTGCGTGCGACCTTCTGATAACCATTTTATTGATGGGCAAACGCCCAGTTTGTCCTTGGGTAAAGACACTTTGGCCAGGTCTGTGTCCTCAGATTGACCTTCAGACAAACCAGGCTCTGATAAAGCATATACCCGTAAACTCCATCTCCGTCCATACTGCTCTAGATCGTCGTGACTTAATTCCAGTGTATCTGGCTTTTCCAGCTTGGAATCCAGCTCTTCTTCACGCGCTTTAATGAGCCGAGCAAGATTATTTCAGATATGTGCAGTCGAACCAGTCACAAGGGACCACCTATTGGACCCTCAAAAAGTGGTCCCTTATGACAGGTGGGCCCTTAAGACAGGTAAAATTGAATTCAAATATACTGGCGAGACCAACTGAGACTGGTCTCTTAGGGCAGGTACTGCCTTCAGGCAGATGGGGCCCTGCGCAGGTTTGGCTGTAGATGATATATATGCACCTATTCGGAGGAAGATCTGGTTACATTTCATTCTATTGCCAATCGAATTCACCCAAAATAACAACTATTGGATTATGCATTCAAGGAGAAAGAAAACAGAAAAGAAGTCAGAATTATGTGATCGTGTCCCATTGGTGATTTAATGTTCAGGCGCGCTTCCAAAGATCGATAGAATCTTGAAGAAACATAAAAACACGTTACACAGGTCGGAAAGAATGAGAGCAATATATAGTGAACCACCCCCTATTTCATATAAGCGAAACAACAATATTCAAGCCAGGCTATTTCACAAAAACCACAATAAATTCAAGTTTAAATCTCCTGAATTTTTCATGAATTAGAGGACAGTATTATGACCCAATGTACGAAGTTTTCTACAACAATGGCCACACTGTTGATGGTTTCAAGGTGATGGGAATTGAGAAGATCTGTAACTTATCGGCGAACAAAACAAAACCCGTGGAAGAATTTGAATACCTGTAAGCCAAATTGATTGAATATCTGTGAATGATTTTTAAAGTTGTGAATATGACTTTTCTAGGATTGAAATGGCCAAGGGATTATATTAGACCTATGGTATACGTTACGTAAAATCTGTACGTGCATTGAGCGTACGTTTGGTGATTATTGACGTCAAATAATGTGCTATCCATATAACATAATTTTGTCCAGTAATATCATTTTCGATGAAGAAGGCCGTGAGGTCCAAAAGCAACGAAAATCAGGCGTTGACAGAGTTTTATCTATCTATCTATCTATCTATCTATCTATCTATCTATCTATCTATCTATCTATCTATCTATCTGTCTGTCTGTCTGTCTGTCTGTCTATCTATCTATCTATCTATCTATCTATCTATCTATCTATCTATCTATCTATCTATCTATCTATCTATCAGTCTGTCTGTCTGTCTGTCCGTCCGTCTACTTGCCTGCCTGTCTGTCTCTCTGTTCGTCCGTCCATCTATCGATCTATCTATCTGTCTATCTATCTATCTATCTATCTATCTGTCTACCTATCTATCTATCTATATTTTAATTTCTGCATTTATCAGTATGTGAGCCTTCTGTGGCTTTAAATCTGCTCACCTGGCTTTATCATTTTCTTCAGACATTGTTTGCTGCGATTTTATGAAAATTCATCAGAAATCGTAAAAACGTAGGTGGCAACGAAAAAGTGTGATGTATTATGTACGATTATGAAAGCATGTTCATAGTTACGAAGCGTGTCTATCTTGTTATTTTTATCTCTATGTATATCACTGGTTTAGCGCAGAATAATAAAATTATTACACTTGATATTGACCAATGTTTCTGGTAATTTTCGTCAGTACTGATATCCACCTTAAAAAGTCATTCAAGTACATTAGAATGCGGTCTGTATTATAAGAGGGTGCTCTCTCTCTCTCTCTCTCTCTCTCTCTCTCTCTCTCTCTCTCTCTCTCTCTCTCTCTCTCTCTCTCCCCCTGTCGAATATTAGGGCAATGCTGGGGGAACATAATGACCTCTGATAAAAGCATCAACAATCAAGCCATTTGTCAAGCTTTGATAAGGCACCCCCTTTTCTAAAAACAATAATCTTGGTTTCGTCAACATTTACAGTAATCTTCCATCTATCACAATATTACTCTAAAGAGTTCAGTCCTTGCTGTAAACCCCCTCTTGACTCAGACAAAATTATCCCATCATCTGCATATAATAACAATAGTAATTTGATGGCACCAACTGAGTTACCTTCATTTGCTTTCTCAACCAAAAAATGTTTCCATATCATTAATGTACATGGCAAAGAGAAAAGGCGAAAGACATTCGCCTTGTTTCATATCCAGAGAGCAGTCAAAACTGCCGGTACATATATTTTCAAAGTTCACATAGGACTTTACACTCTGATTCATACTACGTATACTTGAAAAAAAAAACCTTTAAACCTATTTTAATGAGTTTATAACATGATATGTCGCGCACCACGTAGTCGAAGGCTTTTTTAAAGTCTACCATCGCACAATACAATTTCTTTTTACTATTTACAAAAGTGTCTATTACATTATGCAGTACAAAAATATTATCGATAGTTCCACTGAACTGGGTGTATAGCGTATTACTGTTTCAAAGGATTGCACACTTTATACTCACCCGGGTGTGTTTTGTAGTTGATAAGATTATCAATTACCACAAATGCGTTTTATGGGAAGCCATCTCAGACACATCTTTACATACTGTTAATGGTTCATATTCACTGGCGCTAACAATGATTTATCCATCGTTTACCTTTGATGTGCGCTCTGGCTTGTAAATTGTTGTCCATTCAGTCTAAGGCAACGGGCGTTCATTATCTTAGCGTGCAACATGCGATGCTGTCAATATGTGTTTCGTTTCAATAAGTATTCGTTAAAAGTGCTTCCCTTACTTACTGCTTCTTGTGGCCATATTCATGTGCATCCTGGTCCACCGCAAAACTTACGTAACATCTCTTTCTGCCATTTGAATGCCAAAAGCTTAAATCATGATAAAATGGGATGCATACGTTCTGATCTGTCCGAGGAATTTGATATAAGTTCTATTTCTGAAACATTTTTTCCCTCAAACTTCAAAGGATGAAGACTTTACGATACCCGGCTTTCACAATCATCGCCCCATTGCTATCTGTGGGGGAGTTGCCCTTTTTGTGTCTGGTTCTCCTGTAGTCAACCGACGAATGGACCTCGAGGTTCCCGATATTGAAATGCTCTGGTGTGACGTTAGGCTAAACAATGACAAAAATTCTTTTTTTGGCGTTAATTACTCTTTGGCTATTTTTTTTTTCTTTTTTTTTTTTTGTGTGTGTGTGTTTTTTGTTTTTTTTTGTTTTTGTTTTTTGTTTTGTTTTTGTTTTTGTTTGTTGTTTTTTTTTTTTTTGGGGGGGGGGGTTGTTTGTTTGGTACAAGAACCAAGATAGTATTGGTTTAGCCAAAGCTACTAATATGTGGAGCCTTGAACGCAGAGCCTCACACGTCACCAGGTAATAAACTTCATGATCGCTCTTCATGTTAATGAATCAACTCGTATCACTGATCAGACTGTAACTTGTCTAGACCAAATCAACAACATTTCTAATTTTACAGAAAATGTCTGAGTACTTCCTCCCATAGCTAACTGCAATCACAGTGTCATTGGTGCCTGTCTTTTGTTTCGACACAATAACGAATCTTTGTACAACAGGCGAATATGGAATTATGCAAAAGCTGACTTCGGTCTTTTCAGAGACTACTTGAACGGCGTGAATTGGGAATCCTGTTTAGTGTCAAATAATGTTAATACATGCTTCGACTATGACTATCAAAAACGTCTTAAAACTGGTGACATAGAGTATCACAGCATATTTAAATGGTCCTGCTCAAAAGAATAAGACCTGGTGGCGCACTGTCAAGTATTTACTAAGTCGCAGTCACACGTCCCGTATTCCATCTCTCTTGCATGAAGACAAACACATTACTGATCGTCTATCAAAAGCCGGAATTTTTTATTTATTTTTTCTCAAGCACTGTACTCTTGATTTATCAACTGCTACCTTGCCGGTATTAAATATCGATCTAACCAACACAATGGGAACAAAAGAAAAAGAAGGGGCACTCTCAATATATAAATCTGTCACAAAACTTTTAAATGCTTCCCTTTGGTGTGATACATTTCCTGGTAGGTGGAAGCGAGTTAATGTGACTCCACTTCATACAAAGGTGCTGATAACATATGCAATAATGATAGACCTGTCTCCTTACTAAGCTGCGTTGGCAACGTATTTGAAAAAGTTGTCAAATTTTTCAGAGACAGTTTGTTGATTCTCCACTACCAATCAATAGGAAATGTCAGAATTAGGTCTTAGATGTGTATTCGCCCCCAATAAACAACTGAATGCACAAACATTTGGAGGGCTAGCGCTTTTAACTCCCATTAGTTTGTATGTTAAAGCAACCCTTAATAAACCAGTCAGTTTTGTAACTGTGGTTATATGATTTTTGTGAGGTATTAAGTTAAGTATCTAGACTTACTCTCTGGAATTTGGGGTTTCTGTGTACAGTAGTTTTCAAGTTATTAAATTGCAAGTTACAATGTAAAGTAATGGGAATACACAACCCAAGCCCTCCGCTGACTGCAGTGCCCTCTTTTGGGCAGTTCTTGAACCTTCTGTTCTTGCCCTTGCCAATCGGTTATTGTCTATCACGAGTTATGTCTAGCTTTGGACTAACAGAAAGAGGTGTGCCTCGTATTCTTATATATAAGTAAGGCCTTTAACAAGGTCTGGCACAAGGGACTGGTAACCGAACTCGTGAAAAGTGGAATTCGGGAGAAATAACTTGATTGGTTCGGGAGTCACATAAACGACCGTCAACAGCGTGTTGTAATCAATGGACAGTGTTCAAGTTGGCGGACAATCCAAACTGGTGTACCCCTCGCGTCCTTTTTAGGACCCCTTCTGACATTGTGGACCTTGTCCAATGTGATATTAAATTATTTACCGATGGTATATCTCTTTAATCAACAGTTGATAATCCTATAACTGCTTGTGAAATCTTAAATTCTGATCTTTCCTCCATTGATAAATAGGCAAATGACTGGCTCATTACCTTGAATGTAAGGAAAACGGACAGTTTGATAATTTCAGGCTAGATCAATCTTCCAGTTCACCCCCACTTAAATTTCAAGGTTACACTTTGCAGGACGTTAATAGCCATAAACACTTTGGCGTCACAATACGTACAGATTTGCGGTACACCGATCATATAAGGAATTGTATTGTTAAGACAGAGACATTATTTACCATAATGATGAATTTATAATACTGTCTTGACCGCCGAACTCGAGAAACCATTTATATCTTCTTTATTGGACCCATTTTAGAGTATGGAAGTCCTGTCTGGAATGACTGCACGTTTACAGGTGCCGAAAAGCTCGACTGAGTTTAGCTTACTGCAGCCCGAATTGTTTCTGGCGCAATGCCCTGTACTTCAAATGCTAAACAATATGAAAAACCTGGGTGGTAGACGTTGGCATCTCGTAGGGAAAGTGCTAAGTTAATCCTGATGAATAAGATTGTCAACAAGCTAGTCCCGAATTACCTTCAATCTGTAATTCCAAATATTGTCAATCATGAGACGTCTACTCACAATACAGGTCAAAGGTTTTACCTACCTCATTTTCAAACCTTTGGAATGAGTTACCTCTTTATATGCGCAATTCGCCATCACTGTCAATAGTCAAATATGAGTTACTTAAACACTCTACTTGGCAGGATCTGCTGTCAGAATTGTTTTACTTTGGAAACATAAATGCTTCTATTTTACATACCCCTTTACGCTTGCGCAGCAGTCAGTTGAATTCACATCTTATTAAATTTGAAGTACAGAATTACTGTTTGCCTTAAAAAAATATGTTTAAACCAATGTAAGTAAATTTCATGAAAATACATGAAAATTCAGGATGCTAGACTGGTGACCAGATTTTCACATTTTGACCAATATATTAACTAATATAATACGTGACGCAACCAATATAAAACGAGACGTAGAGTTTCATACACCAGATGTGTCCTGAAAGTTGTATGGGGCTAACTTGAAAAATGTGGACTGTATCGCGTGCACAAGCCAAAGTTTACAGATGGACGGACGGATAGGTCATTGAGGCATTGCATAAGCTCAGCGACCTCAGGTCAGCAGAGCTGAAAACCCAAGACTGTTTGCGTTGAACATATTTCTAAAAGTACAAAGACAACACTAAGAATAACAGAAGAAGTGCGTCCCAGTATTTCCATACTTGTAAAAGTGCAAATGAAGAGGACTGTTGTAATGATGTGCTCACCTGGCCCTATATGCACAGACTGTGAACTTCCATTGCAATCCCCACTGACTTGCACAAGAATCAATAGGAATGTATTCATTAACAGATATGTGCCCTAATTTATATATATATATATATATATATATATATATATATATATATATATATGTGTGTGTGTGTGTGTGTGTGTGTGTGTATGTATATGTATATATATATATATATATATATATATATATATATATATATATATACATATATATATATATATAATATAATTAGGGAACCAGAATATCAACACCTAGTAAATAACTTTGTTAAGCGGTCTTACAAGCCACATTTCAGTTTCAGAGCAATCGGAGTCACACTTTTGGAGCACTCGAAAATAAAGCAAAAGACAGACAAAAATCCCTTGAAGAATGGAGTAAATCCTAAGACCACCTGTTGAAAGAATTAGGATTTAGGTTTCCATGTCCATGCGATTTGAAAGCTAATCCCTTGGTGGTATTGGAGAATATGATTCTATAAAATTTTGTCAAAATTGAAACCAAAAAAAAAATCATAAAAAGCCTTAAAATTACTGGAGTGTGACCATTCGAGCAATTATTTTCAATATTTTTACTGAGTTCCTCTATTTACAGTAAGCATGTGTTACAACAGATGATGCAACTTGTAGCTGCCATACAGAATAATACAAATGATAGCACACTGTGTCCAAGATATGAGTTACATATGCAAGTTAAATGTTGCGATGTATAAAGAATACCATGTATAATATACATATTCTTTTTTACTTGTTCGTTATGCAGTTATGGTTATGAAGCACCACTTGCATTTTATTCAAAAAGATTATTCATAACCATTATAAATGATGATATAACACACACATTACATAATAGTGATAACTGCTGTAAGTGTGACAATTTAAAGTGTAATTGCTTTTTTAAAGGTTCCCCATGTTGCTTTAAATGATTGTGCAATTTTGCTTTTACTGCACTAATGTGTTCAAATACAGAAATTATGGTTTTTAATTGGGGAAGTAAAAAATATGTGAAGGTGACCTTATCAGAACCAAATCTTTATCAATTTCAAGTACCTCCGGCTGTGCCCAGGTAACAAATTAAACTGACCTCAAAAGAGGTAATGTGTAAAAGGGGAAAGAACATCCATTTTCAACATGTTTCAACAAAAGTCCAAGCTACCAAAGGCTTAAGGAAAATAAATGTGTGCTCCCGGTAACCTGACAGACCCTACTAAAAAGGCCTAACCCTAAAATTAATTCAATAAAAAAAAGTACTTTTAAGCAGCCCTTCCCTAATGAAAATGGGTCGACCCAGGCCAGTGATACAAACTCAGTTTGAGACCAAAGTGGCTAAAAAAGTCCGTACTTTTCATAGTAGCCCAAATAGGGCCTACACGGCCCAATGGACCGAAGCCTTGCGGGGGGGAGGGGGAGTCTGGGGGCATTGCGGTCCCCCCCTTCGAAAAATTGTGAATTTGACGTGTAAAATGGTGTATTCTGGGGAGTTTTGAGTATCTTGCCTTCACATGGTTGACGAAATCACACCATTTTAGTCATTACTGTACTAATTTTGCCATTTTCTCTCAGATTTTACAAAAATCTGATGAAAATTGCCAAAAATTAGTAAAAAATAAATTTTAAAAAGTCGCAATGTTATAAATTAGATCAAGACAAATTTTGCATTTATACATGTAAGGCATTGGAAAATTTTGCCACACATATTAAGGTTTTGTACTTTGCGGAAAATTAACAGTTAAGTTGTCCCGCAATTAGCAGGTTCTGTATTTTCTCTGCAAAAGCATGAAGAAAAAATACATTTAGTTAATCACTAGGCCTGAATGTACTTAACTTTTATCAATGAATGTTGCTTGGTAATATTTATGCACACATATGTCAGAATGGTGCAATTATATTGCTGAAAGCACACCAAACTAGGATGCATGAAATGGGAGTACCAAATGCCCTGGGAATCTTGCCTTGGCTTATTTCCATCGTGGACCACAACATGAAAATAGCAGAAATGCAAGTTTGAAATTGGAAAAATTATTTGTTGCTCTGCACAGATTTGTAGCTGATATGCTTTAATTATTAATGAACTAATAGATTTTTAATTAAATTTAAATTTTCAATAAATTAATATATAAACAAATATAAGCATCAAAGGCGTAATTTTTATAACTCCATATCTCTGCTTCATGTATAAATTGCAAGTCCCTGATTACACTTAAGATACTGAAACAATAAATATAGAAATGATTAAAGCGCTCACTCTCCAGTACTCCCATCTCGTGCACCCAGAATGATCTCGCCTTTTTTTTTTTTAAATGTTCTTACATTCATCCTTTTTGATATACCCCGGCAGGTTCTACATGGGGATAGGTATAATCATGGTACAGTTGTACGTGCAATTACCGACCACAGTCCCCCACCTGGTCAAACGACAAGATTTCCTTGGCACGGGTGCTTTGCAATGCTAAATGACCTGACGCAGAAGACCACGCTTCTGTCCAATCGCAGCAGAAACATCACAATCCCTGGATCATTTTTTCAATAAACTTCTTGACGAGAAACACTTATTTTGGATGAATTCTTTAGCATTTTTCCAGAACTGTGATGTAAGATTTTGCTACGATGCTCCAGTTGTACAGTCTCAGACCAGCTGCAAAATGCGACCGACAAGCAACCCCACCCCCCCCAAAAAAAAACGGTCGTTCAAATCAACCGTAACCAAATTGTAAGACAAAGTTAACAGAAAAGCTGGCACACGTATTTTGCACTAAAGTCAACTCAAACACAGCATTTTATTTCAACTTTTCTGGAAGGTTAACTTAGTCACATAATCGTGTTGTGTGCGGATGGCATGAACATGACAGGAAGGGAACTCCTTTCAGCATGTTCAATATGCATGTATATACAATTAGCGTGATTTCAATACCTAGTCTCAGCAGCATTTTCATGTTAGCTTGATTCTACGTGAATGTGTCACCATGATCACATGCACACTAAATGCTAAAGAACACTTATATCAGATTCACTGTACTAACATGCAGCTCACTTAAATAATAGAAAACATTACTTTTCTTCACTGAGTTCCCCATAAGATGTACATCATGTATTTGCCATTATATGACATATATGGTCCCATATCAGTAAACAATACTTTAAAGTATCAACAAAGCATCGGGTGGACAAATATACATTCCATAATGTATCTGCAAAGATTTTATCTCAGCAATTTGACAGGAATCCCAACAATAATAATAAACTTGCCGCTAGAGTATAATTTCAAAGCAAAATTGTAATGATATAAATAACAATAATTAAATGGTTTGACAGATGCAATATTACCGATTATGTTCAAGGTTTTGAGTTTGACTAGTATGGCTTTCCAAAAGATCTTGTCACCTTGCAAAAAGGACAATACGCTGAAAGCAGTGACAGTCCCAGCAGAGGGTGCTGGTTGACAAATGATTAAATCTGATAAAGTTGACAGGAAAAAAACCCAGAGAGACCCCCGTGAAAGAAAAACATTCAGTTGAGTGTCGTCATTTGAACAATTTGGAAGAGTTCTACCCAAAGTACATAATCACGGTGTTTGAAGTTAATTTGGCCCACAGTTTCAGAAAAACCAAAAAATGTAAAATCTGGGCAGATAGATGGACAGACCTTCACAAACTCGTACCTGACTGTGTAGTTAGCTGAGCTAAAAACTGAATACAATTGATTCCCATCAGAATCTGTGTAATCTTAATTTGGTGAAGGGATGTTTCTCATAAAAAACTGTAAAATGCCATGCATATTTACAGCATGAAAACTTGTGCTCCACAGGATCCAAGTTGCAG
This sequence comes from Hermodice carunculata, assembly GCA_964020975.1. Lineage (NCBI taxonomy): Eukaryota > Metazoa > Annelida > Polychaeta > Eunicida > Amphinomidae > Hermodice > Hermodice carunculata. The sequence continues at coordinate 11,832,085 of OZ026622.1, forward strand.
CATTATGGTCCATCAAGTATTTTTTCAGCTTCTACTGGTTGCTTCACAGTTACAATAGGGTACAAAAGTAGACAACTCATAGTATAACTCAACAAACATATATCTAGAATTCTTATTTGTCAATGTGTTATAGTTATAGCAATCATTGCTGTCCGCGTATTCCTGCGGTGTCTGAGAGAATGAAGGGAAGGTCTATTATGCAGGCATGTGTAGCGTCCATCTCCCAGGGCAGATGCTGGTCCTCTGTGTGCCACTTGCCATCATATCTCAGTGTACTGGTAGACGACTGGCCGCCAAAGATGTACATAGACTGCCCATACACCACCATGCCAGCGAAAACCTTGCCCTCTGGTAGAGACTCCACTACAGACCAGGTTTTAGATGCAAGGCTGTATTCCTCTACACTGACCATGGCTTCATCTGCACCTCCACACACAATCAGCCGTTGACCAATACTTGCCATAGTGTGACTGTGACGTGGTACATTAAGCAGTGCTTCTATCTGCCACTCATCTTGTCCTGGAAACCATGATACAACAGAATTTCCTACATCGATGGAGTTTCCTCCAGTGACCCAAACATTGCCATTCCATTCACATGCTGCATGTCCTGTCCTGTTGTGGGGTAGGGTGGGGCCTTTGACCCATGTTGTCTGTTTCAACACTTCAGAAGATGAGACAGCTGCTGCCATATCATTGCCACCACCTACAGTGAGTAGGGTGCCAGCCACCTGCGTTGCTGTGTGTCGGCATCTAGCCTCGACCAAGTTCGGGCCTTTTGTCCACTTAAATTTGCTCAAGTCAAGGATGAAACATGATCTTGTTGCCTTATAACCTGTTCAAAAAGGGAAAAATGGATACAGGTTCAAAAGCGGATAAAAGCAATTTTAAGAATGACTGACCACATGTGTAAAACTGCATATAGTTTGTATTTGATCTCGTTTTATAATCAATAAAACAATGACGATGGGAGTTACAGGTGCAGAAGCAAACATATGAACTTTTGATATTTGAATATATCTATTAAAACTGCAAACTGTTTCAGTATATTTTTACCTGAAGCTGTAATTCTTCTTTATAAATAATAATTAGATCTCTACACACCTCAAAACAAAGCCTGCAGCAAGTAATATTCATGCAAATAGCCTGACAACTTTATGCAATGGCTTGACAGCAAGTTTATAGAATTTTGATACAAAACAGCAAAGGATGATTTGTCTATACCGTACATCACATATGTAAAATAGGAATTTATGATCTGTAGTGGAGATGTAAGTACGATGTGCACTTTGACTGTGTAAGGGAGTCAATTTGAATCGAACGGAAGCATGAAGGTAGGGCCATCTTACTGAAAAAAAGCCTTTCCAAGTGACAAAATTTTTTCAAATCGGGACAGATGATTCAAGAAGGTGGCCTGCAAATAGAATATCAATATTGGTAAAACTTCTTTGAATTGTGAGCAATTTCCCATTGATATAAAAATTTGAAATGCTGTGTGATATAATTTCCACTTCTCTTTGGAGCCATGTTCACTGTAGCTCACAATAAACCACAGACTGAGTAATAAATTAATTACAGTTATCAATATATAACTTATGGTTTAACTTTGAAGCAGTCAATTATCCTTTCCCAGACAGTAATATTTCGGATACTATTGGATGTAATACATTTTTGTCACGGATTTTGATATTTAGTCGTGTTTGTCCTAAATTTCAGGACTTTGCATCTAGAACCAAATTTATTTACAATAAACTTGAGTCAAGAGGATTTAAAGATGTACTTTTGATCAAATATTTCTACAAATTTTGCTGTAAATAACCCGAGTTCAATAATTTTAGGGATTTTAGATTTGCCTGTTTTGCTCCTTAATTTTATCTTTTGGCATCATTTTGTTTAAATGTTCACCTTTCAGACATTTTAGGCTAGCTTGTTTTCTGTTAGGTTCAACCCCCAGGGGCTACAGGTAGCAAGAAGCGGCCTACCACAGTTACAAGCTTGCCTACTTGTACTTGATATCTGGTTACTATTTTCAATGCACTCTCTTGACTTAAATACGAATGACTTTCATTCTTTTCTGAATTGCCCTATAATTTTACTGTTAATATCCAAAGATTTTTAGAAAGTTTGGCCACAATAATTTACAGTTTTGAGACTTGTCTGTTTTGCTACTTAACTTTAGCTTTTGGCATCTTTCTGTTTGAATATTCACTTTCAGACATTTTAGGCTTACATGTTTTCTGTCGGGTTAAACCCCCCAGGGGCTATCGGTAGCAAGCAGCGGCCTACCACAGTTACATGTTTGCCTAATTATACTTAAAATCCTGTTAAGAAAATTTTTTAATAACACATTTTTGGCACAAATGCTAATGACTTTCATTCTTTTCTGACATGCCTAAATGCACTTTTACTCAAAATTTAAAAAGAAATGCTCAAAATTTAAAGTATTTTCTCAAATGTCACAAACCTGACACATTACGTTCATACATTGACTCAGAGTTGGCAGTGAAATAGAGCTTAATTGTTTGAGGAGTAGGTGTCATCATGGAGTTTGTTTTACATCTCTGGCGCAGGATGTACATTGTTGCAGTCCTTGTTAGGATTTCCCTTTGTTTATACAGGTGGTCTAGCTGCAACTGTTTATTTTACAATCACTGGGACTATTTATGATGCCCCAGCTTGTTTCAACTTCAGTTAAACATTGGCGGATGATTTAACTGGGATAAGCTGTCCAGCTAGAAAGGGTACATATTCGTTCAGGGTGAAGTCAAATTGTTCTTATCTGAACCTGTGCTATACAAATTTGGTAATTATTGTTTGTTCAACAAGTATTCTTATTTCATAATGAAGCTCTGCATTTATAAGAAAACTTCAAGTATTTAGCTAATTCATCAATTGCCACGTTCATATTAATTCATTATTATGTGGGTTGTCTTTGCTGAGTATTTAGCTTAGACAAGGAGCCGCTACTCAGAGAGACATGTACGGGTAAAACGCTCCAGAACATGTTGAGTGGTTACCCGCTGAAGACCCTTAAATTTATTATTTAGGCTAATACAGTCTATGTCAAATTTTGGCAGAGGAACAAGTGCAATATGGACCATTGTACTTCTATGTATATAGGTTAGACAGGGACAGGGTAGCTTATGGAGAGTAAAGAGTTCGGACTGCGGAATAGGGTAAAGACTACTAGGAAGTGGTTTTGGACAAAAAGACACAAATACAATAACAATTCAATTTTAGCTATTCTCTTACTACAATTAATGGCAAATTAGCACAAGCTCGTATGTGACTGGTAAATTTACATTACTGCTGTTATTGACCTGACATGTAACCTGCCAGCCAGTGGGATGTCCTGAGGGTAATAACAATGCAAGCCGACAAACATCTGTAGCCGAGCCCTGAAATTTAGAATTTACATCATCACTTGGGCGTTATCCCACTCCCTTTGAGCAAGAATGCTACTCACCCACCGTGTCATTGAAGTGGTTCCTGCACCAATTATCATGATGTGCAGGTCACATGCGGACATTATAAAAGGGATTCACGTTGCATGCCATGTGCAAAAATCTTCACAGGAAGGTGTAGTGCTCACGGAATTGTATTACATGAAAGGCCATTGTTTACCAAATGTGAAATTACATGCAAAGCTGAAATAGATGACGATTACTTGAAAGTTTGCTGGCTTTACCTTTCCCCTCAAATGGCTTGGGTTTCGGTCCATTCTCCTGCTTGAATCAATTTCTCATTCCCAATTATACAAATAACCCAGGTACCTTTGGACGTGTAACAACTATCTGGGCAACTTTCTCTACTAAGCTCTATCTTTGACCCATCAGGTGATCTGGGCGCCTCGCCCAGTGCTGCTACTTTTTTCATTGCCTGGGGAATTTGACTTCGGGTTTTGCACCAGTAACCTAGGCCTAATGCATATACATATGAAAAAAGTGACATTTGCTGGATTATTGCTCCCATTTGAAACTTAAAATCACCATCCCTTGCATTCTACTCTGAGTTTATACTGATAGCAACAAGTCTAACCAAGAATATGGGAATCATTTGATTAGATTTGTTTTACACATGCATTTGTGTACCCAAGCCATGATTAACTGTTTCGCGCCAAGCATGTCTCAAAAATATACTTTATCAAATGACTTAAAATATTTGTAGTGTAGCAATGCCTCTCTAAAACTTACAGTTAATAAGTATTTTTCATTTCCAAAATTTAATAGGAACTAAATTTGGGATGCTCTTTTCCAATGATACTAATATCCAATAGACAGAGAGCAGTATTCAGTACTCAATCAAAAGTTGTGGATCGGTTGACCCGACCTTGAGAGGTTATAGACTTTAATACTCCCCAGCCAGTGATTGTGTGGATTCTATGACCTCAGTCCGAGAGTATACGCTGAGGTCATGATAACCAACAGAGACTTTAACACTCCGCAGCTAGTGGTCAGTTTGATTCCATGTCCTCCAACAGAGAACACTGAATCCCCACCAATACTGGCTGGAGAGCATGTGCTGCGGTCATGATATCCAACATAGGTCATAGAATCAAAACACAATCACTGGCTGGGGAGTATTATGGACTATTCTCATGACTAGACTTAATTTAACTCTAATAATTCCCCAAATGCATAGCAAGCCTACACATGTATACCAGCCATGCAGCTGATCCCCGAGTAAAGTGGCACTTAATTGCCATCATTATGCGTTGTGCCAAATTACCACCCTGAATTTAAGTGTTTGTAAGTAAATGCAAGCAAACAGTTCCATTGATTCGACCAGCCTAACAGCATCACACTTACTCATAAACACTGTTGGACTAGGAATAAACAAAGTCACCTTTAACATCATATTTGAAATCCATTAGTAATGCCAAATAGTGGAAACAGTAGGCCAACTCTTTTAAATGGAGGCTTGGAATGTTTGTGAACAGACGGCACTGCATGTATATGAGCAGAGCGTTCTGAACTACCTCAAGAAATTTTAACACCCAAACTCTTTGCTTCAAATTTTAAGTACGGAAATGCTAAAATATAGTTTCTTTTGGATAGATAAATGTAAGCCACCCTCATAAAACAAAAAGAGTGCATTAAAAGATGATTGATAGAGCCGTGGTCATGGTACTGATAATAACACTGGTCAAAAATAAAATGCAGCCATCTGATTGGCTATTGCCAACTGCCCATGGCAGAATATAGCCCTAACACTAGGCCCAAGCAAGCTAACCAGGCCGTACAGACCATTTATAGGTCAAGATTAAACAATGATACATGTAGGCCTATCAAACTTTCTGGGCCTACAGGCATTGAGTGAGGAATCCTTTTGAATGGTGTGATATATTTTCATCCCACTGCCCATGATGCCGGTCCAAGACTTTCAGCGTCTGATCCAATATTCATATACTGGGGCCCACCGCTGCCCACAACTGGTAACTTCAGGACGATGTATTCACATTTTTAGATAATTTTCACACTGGAAAAGTCCCATTATATATTGTAAATTACATTAATTCGACAAATCAACCTGCCCTTACTGCTGATCACACATATATTTTGGGTACTACCTCTTTAAAATATCAAATTAATACTAACCTGGATGGACGGCTGCCACTTTAAACATTGTGCATTCTGCACCCAATTGTTTGTAAATGAGGATAATAAAGGGACTTTTTTCACACAATCTGGACTCCAAATATAAATACAGAATCAAATTATAATTTTATTGTCAAACATTTTAAGGAATCTTCATGGTTGCTGTGGTCCAAAGCTTCATTTCTATGTGATAAATGGTTTTATTATTTTTTTATGTCTATACTCTACTGACACACCAGCCCAGTGGGCATGTTACACAAAACCTCATGGACACTTCCACTCTCCAGCCCTCTTCAGGACCTCCAAGCAAGGATGACACCTTAACAGCTGTACTCCAAAACATGCAGAAGGGCCAAGAGAAGTTAATGTCTTGCCTCCTCCAAGTCCAGGGTAGCCAGGCATCATTGCAGCAACCCCCTTGGGTAAAGACAGCCATGCACCCATAGTGGACTTTGAGCACTTAAGCCTACCAAAGGCTGCACGACACCAAACTCTGGGACCATGGTACCTTGCCACAATTACCACGGCAATCATTTCAAGGCTGGATGCCCTCTGCTTCTCCAAAATGAGTGGATGCCCACCCTGTCAGGAACAATGGGAGGTGCCCAATAGCATCATTGGTTTGGCGAGAAAAGTAGAGAGGTCAGGGGTTTGCACCACTGGCTCCATGTTGGGTGTATCAATTGATACTTGGGCTTGTATCGCCCTTCTGCACTGTGATGTTTTAAAAAGAATATGTGAGTCTAGTGGACGAGTAAGGCTGTTCCAACCAGCCCCTCCAATTGTTTGATGTAGCTAGTAAACTATTGACAGTCTATGGTAAGACAGAGATTCAGTTTTCCGTGCTAGGAAGTTTGCCTGTATTTGTGGTAAAAGGTACACTGCTTGAATGCATATTGGGGGATGATGCGCTGTCAGCAGGCAAGGTAGTCTTGGATTTTGAGCACAAAACCTTGATGAGAAGAGGTAAGTCAGAGAAGGATCATCAGATACCCTCATACTCACTTAATCTGCTCCACGAGACCTAAGGTGTGACTTTTGACTGCAATGTTTTAGCCAGTGTCCCTCCTGAGTTTTTTGAGGTAGCAGAGGGAATAAAGATGTCTTTCATGAAGGGGGTCAGTCTTTTGGGCTGTGCCCTTTTCGTAGACGACCACCCACTCATATGCCAGCATCTGTATGAAACACCATTAGCCAAGTGTGCAGTGGTGGCTGAGTGCATCATTCAAAGACTAAAGGATGGGCCAATTTACCGTAGCAATTCTCCTTGGGCATCTCCTGTCTGTTTAGTGCCATAAAATATTGGCACCCCCTGCCCCTTTTCTACGATATTTTTTACCAATTGGGGGGTGGGGATGGGGTAAGTTTTTCTTTTCAATAACGAATTATTTGCAGGCCCCATACAACCAGTTATTTGTGGGTTTGCAGGACCAATACAGATGGCATTTGTGTGCCATAGAGGACTTTTCAATTTCTGTTGCAGTTTTGGCCTATCAAATATTGCTAGCATCTTTCAGAAAACATGGTAATGGCATTTTCTGATTTGCTCAACATGTGTGTATGGATATTTATCAGTGACCTAGCAATTGCATCTTCTTCACCACAGAAATACATGTGCAACCTTGAAAATGTGTTTCAAGGCCTCCAAATGTATGTTTGGTAGGTCTGATATTCTATTATTAGAGAACATCATAACTCCTCAGAGTTCTCATGGTGACCCTGAGAGGTTGTGTGCAATAGTAGAAATGCCTACCCCCACTACCCTATGTTAGGTCCAATCATTTGTGCAGATGTTAGGTTAAACTTAGTTAAGTTGAAGCATAAAAACCATCCTTTTGTGTGGGGTTCGGAACAGCAGACTGAATTTATCACTTGAAAGGACTTGGTGACTTCCTCGGAAGTGATGGCATACACCAGAATGGATCATGAATACAAATTTTATACCAATACAAGCAACACCTGCATTGGTGGTATTCTAGTCCAGAACAATGAAAATGGGATGGAATGTGTAGTTCAGCATGTCTCCCAGCAACTTTCTAGCACCCAGCAAAAATAGTCCACCGGCGAGAAGGAGCCTGATGCAGTTGTATACTGTAGAGATAATTTGAGGGCGTACCTGTACAGCACAGATTCCATGGTATACACAGACCACAAATCCTTGCCCTTTTTATTTACCAAAGAGATGCAAAATACTTAAATTCAGTACTAGGGAGCATTTTTGGCTAAGACTAATGGGAGAAATGCTACTGTGCATTTGGTTATAGTGCCTTTTGTTATTGAATTATATTCTCCCTGAAAATAATAGGGATTACTGCTGTATTAGCACCCAAACTGAGCATGGCCCTTTCATTCCTGTTCACACTTAAGTTGTTCAAATTGTTTGTGACACATTGTAAGCTAGCAGAAGTGTCAATAGTCTGAATGATTTTAAACCAGTACATGTAGCTCAGCAGCCTTAACAAAAAGTTCTTGAAGTTTATATCGTGCTCTGTGTATGTGATGCACTAGGGCTTAGCTTGAGTGAGACCTCAGAACCAATGGATGACACAGTGGGTAGTCCTAACAAGACTCCAGAGTTCTGGGTTCTCAGGTCTCCAGTTAACAAGCTAGTTAGGGCTGGGCCAATGGTGACCAATCAAGAGGAAGTCTACTGCACAGTCACAGCAACAGTCAAACAGAGGTATATCTGCCACTAGACCAGGTGTCATGCCTCAAAGTTATTTTAGTAGGTCAGGGGGTCAGGTGACACCATTGTCTTCACTGCTGCCCCCCTTGGTTGCAATAACGCCTGCAGCATCCAAATGTCCTCCAACAGAAGAAGAGTGAAAGAGACAAAAGTTGAAAGTCATCAAGCTTGCAGCTTTTATGTGTGAATAATACTTTTCTGCTGTGCCTCAGCTACAATAGAACCCTTGCCAGATGGCATTTGTTAACTAAAGCAGACCAACTCTATGTCCAGTCAGTAGAATGGACGATTAAGGTTGTAACAGAAAACTCTAAGGTAATACCTGCAGTTCTTCAGAATTGTATTTGTGTCTTTTTGCCCAGAACCACTTCCTAGTAGTCAATATCCTATTCCGCAGTTCGAACTCTTTACTCTCCATAAGCTAACCTGTCCCTGTCTAACCTGTATATATATGGAATTACTATTGTCTATATTGCACACGTTCCTCTGTAAAATTTTGACATAGGCTGTATCAGCCCAATTAAATTAAAGGGTCTTCAGCGGGTAACTACTCAACGTGTTTCGGAGCCTTTTACCCGTACACGTCTCTCTGAGTAGCGGCTCCTTGCCTCAGCTAAATATTCAGCAAAGACAACCCACATAATAATGAATAATGAATGTAAATTTGATGATAGCACAAGCCCCTCTGCTGCCATGCCAGGTATCATAACGACCCTTCTGAGCAAGTCCTGGGTTGGCTGATTAAATTTTTTGAAGCCATGACTGTGGGAAGCTGAAGCTTTGGCCAAACTCAATGAACGCCACCCTGTACACAATGAATCACATCATGTAAAGTGGGGATGTTTTCATTTTATGGGACAGGATGGACATACTTTATTTGACCTGCCTTCTGCCGATAGTGTTCAGCAATGTCAAAGGGCAATAATAAGCACGCAAAAGTACCAGTAGCAGGTAGTATACCCAGTGAACGGACTTACTAATGTGCTTAATAAAACTTATTTGACTGCCATATGGAACAAACACAATTGTCTGAAGCGGTTTCTTTTATTTCTTATGTGTTTATTCAAAATTCAAAAGTTAAATCAAGCTGTCACTCAGCTAAACATAATGAGGAATAGATTGATTGGCTTGAAAGAGCCTTCTATTTTGGATAAGTGGCCCCCACCTTAGAGCAAGTGATTCTTTTGTATGTATGCCTGAGGTGCGCTCATGCCCAGCAGAAGGCATCATCAGAGATGGGGAGACTGACTGAGGACATTCTGAGTGTATCAGAACTCTAAGATATACTTTTGAAGGCCACCACTCCTGCCACTTACCCAGTGGAGCCCATCCAGTGATATTATGAGCATGCTCACATTTACCCAGTGTAGTTTAAGGACACTTTGGTCTATCGAGTAAAGGTTGCCCTTGGTGCACTGAGGAAGCATAATATATATATATATATATATAGCATGGATACTTGGCGGGTACCATATGGAGTGGAAGAATATTCTGCACAGTTCAATGTGGACCAAAGGGATGTCAATATGAATATGGTCATGGGTGACATTTTCCATCCTGTTGGGTGTATGGGATGGAAGCCTATAGTATATAGGACTAGCCCATTGTGTGGTACCCGTAGGTGAGGTTGTCTGAGAACTTTGATGGCAGCAAACTATAAACATAGTAGGAAATATCAGGCGACAGTTCCAAACCAATGCAATCTGACTCAAGTGACTGAGATCAGCTATGGAAAACATGTTGTTGTAGCCTGGGGGGAGACTTTGGAAACTCTTGTAAGGTACAGCCAGGGTAAAGCATGAGCTATGCCCTGACACTTATTTGGTATCAGTGTCACTGATTTCCACTGTAATAGGCAAAGCTGTCACACTGACAGGTCTCACTGAGTGGGTAGGAAGGACATGTTTCAGTCAAGGCTATGCATGTGTTGGCTTCTAATATGTTGAATATTATCAATATTATCCCAACTGATAAAACTATTACCATTTTGAATAAACCACATTTTGACCTGGGGTGTCTTCTGTACAAATGGATTTGGCACCCTGGCATCCCCTCTGGACACTTGTACTTGGCTTTATCATGATATTCAACTGTCATTTGGCTTTGTACTCACTTTAATGCAGAATTATTTTGGTAGTAAGTTTTTGTCTTTGCTGGCACAAGCGCACTTAATTGGGGACTCTATCATGCAGTGGTAACATCCACAATGTAAACAGGAGCACCAAATTGATGTTGAGAATTAACCCTTGTGCCTCAAACTGAAACAGGAACTGACATTTTATCAGTTGCAGAAGATACTGCGAATCAATGATTAAACTGCAGCCAAACACAGAGTGTGTGAGGTTGGGCGGGAGGTTAATAAACCTGAACCAACTGCTATGCAGGCCACTGTTTCTTGTGAGCTTGTCTTCCAATTTTTCTGCTTAACTCTCTCCAACTTCCAAAAGGGCCTAAGGTTTTTCCTACTGTTGGTGCCAATACCAAGTGCATACCTTGTTGAGCTGGGTCACCACATGGTTTGGGCGATGAAAGGATCAGGAGGGCTGTGCAACGACAGCCCATTGTGGTTCAATAAGTACAGGGTTGTTGAGCCATGTTCTGTTTGGACAAGGGCTGCATGACTTGCCCCACCTGTGGCTATGTTCTGAATCCTCTGGCCCTGCTTGACTCCCCTGGACCCCATGTATTTGATTGTATGATTTGTTTTATTGTTTGTGTTATGGTTGTAATAACTGAACTGGTGATTGTATGCTGTGGTCATGTCTATTAAAAACCATATTTCATGGCCACAGGAGAGGCTGGAGAGGGTGTGCATAGGGAACCAGCTGGATCCGTGGTAGGTGTACTATTGGGTACAAGCTTGTCACAGGACTTTGTGTGCATCCATTACGGATGGCGTGCAGTTCTCTTTTCATACTAGTTCAGGGCTTGGTGCCGCAGCCCAATGGTAGCTCAGGGTGACTGTTGGTAAGCACAGAATCTGACGTCTTGGGCTGATTAACCCGGTCTGTACTGTGTTGACAGGTTATCAAGCTGCCACAGTGACTTTGCCTTTTTTGGGGGGTGGGGGGGTGGGGGGTAATCTTTCTACCACAACTTCACCCTGCTCTCGCTAGCCTCTCTTGTCATCCGCTCTCTCTGTTGTCCCCACACTATTGGTAGTTTGTATATTATGCCTGTAAAATATAATGGCAAGCTTGATCAGTCTCCTGTTCTTTGGTTTTGCATATCTGTGTATATTCCTGTCATCTGTCCAGTTCTGATTCTCAGAACTAAAATCAAGGGTATGAGGATAGGTATTGTGGGTATATATGGTGGATATGGTAGCAAGGTGCAAAAAAGGGTAGAATTTTTCAATTTTTTAAAATGTGGGTATTATTGCATGTAATTGAAATAACCAGTTGTGTAACAAATTTGCAGTAGAGTTCACACGGCATTGGTACCAGTACAATTAAAATACATTGGGTATTGAGTTTTCTTATAAAAATTGCATTGGTAAGGAAGTTTTGTTTGTTATACGCAGTTATGAGCTGGTACATGCCCACATTGATACATACTGATATTCCATCTGCAGTCCTTGCTCATCGGGATTTAACACCTATATGTCAATCCAACAAAACATGTTTTTTCTTTTTTTTTTAAATTCCTTACTGACCTTTGGGTCAAACAAGTCTCAACCTTGTTGGACCGGGAATTAAACCAGTTAATAATATACAATAAATACACATATCTGTGTGATTCACATACAAGGAGAATTAGAACATGTATAAAGTATGCAATATACAAAAGAAAAATATGAATTGATGAGAAGTACTAAGCTTAATTCAGGATGCATTGTGGTGTTCCTGAAAGCTTAAATTTGTACTTTCCTAATAGCTTAACTTGTAATAATCCATGTTGTATATTCCGATTGACACCTTTTTGTCAAGCTTGGTATACGTATTCCATATTGTAATCTGCATTGCAGTGTTGAGGGGATAGTTTGAAACATTTAGAGACGTGTTCAAAACTTAAATCAAGGGTATGAGTGTAAAGATTGTGAATCTTTTAGGTTCAAGTTGCAGCAAAGATATTGATGAGGAACTTGTGCAGATCAAGTTCTCTCAGGTTTGGGATTTGTTTTCCCAAAAGTTAGGTATGGGGCACCTGGGTTGTGGTCCTTGCTGGCTAACCACCAAGAGCCTTTGATACAACCATAAAAGTCATGGATGTTGTGGGGATTGCACAACTAATTAACAGTTACAAGGTATTGCTAGACCCCAGCACTTCAGCTGTTAAGAGTTGTACAACTGAGTCTCATCAGTTGCCGAACAGAGTACAGCCCAATTAATCATGGCACAGATTTGTGTGACTGATTTTGTGATTTGGGCCTAAATGTGTAGATGTCATTTATTTAAAAGGCAATTTGTGCAGATTTAATTTATTCATGGTTTGTAGCATCTCCTCTTGAAGATAGTCTAATGGATGCCACCTTGTTAAGTGTAATCTTGCACATGGGCTGCACTTGAATATACATATTAGTTAAGTAACATTACCTCTCGACCACCACTGCCAAAACCTCTGTGTGTGTGTGTGTGGGCATGATGCCCAAGAAATTGAGCTGAGTTTCACTCTGTTGGTCTTCAGAACCTGACAGTACCATGTTGTCATCCCTTAGTTCTTGTGGAATTGATGGTGACTCCTGGTGCGCATGCTCCCCATCTCCTCCCCCATCTTTTGGTAACATTTTTGGCATGCCTTTCAAGTTAAAGCTCCATGAACTTTTGTTCATGTTCACTGCTTTAGTGATTTACACACACTCTTATCTGCATAGTCTTTTCTCACTGGTCTGGGAATAATCAGAGACCTAGATAGCTTATTTCGGTTTTTGGATTCCACTGAAATATTAAGTGTTAGCTGGTCATTTGGCTTGGCACTTTTTTTTTCAAGATGGTGTCTAAGCAATCAAAATGCAGGTAGGGGGAGAGCAGTGCACAACAGGCTATTGCTTCAGGTTGGAGGCAGTACATGAGTGTAGATCCAATGACCACTTTGTCCCCATCCCTGCCATGTAGGATAGGGGACAAAAGCTGTACTCACAGAACCACTACATGGCGGCCTGGGATGACCATCCTCACTGCTATGCTGGTCGCCTGCAGTTGGGTTAGGTTTGTTCTCGTGAGCAAACTTGCAGATACTGCTAGGATTCAGGACAGGACAAATGGCTGCTTGGTGAGCAGACATGGAGAAAGTCTGACCATGCAAGGAGTAGGTGGCAAGGCACAAGAGCTGCCAACTGCCCAGCCATTAATACTACTGTTGTGGCCGCCTGCAGTTGGGTCAGGTTTGCTCTCGTGAGCAAACTTGCAGCCACTGCTAGGGTTATGGACAGGACAAATGGCTGCTTTGTGAGCAGGCACGGAGAAAGTCTAACCATGCAAGGAATAAGTGGCAGGGTGCACGAGCTGCCAAACGCCAAGCCTGATTACTGACTCCATTGAGTCCCCACCACATACCCCCCCCCCCCCTTTGGAAAAAGCATATACTTGCTTCGGTTCATCTGGAGTCTCGTGGCAGATGGGAAGGGGCGTAGACTTGTTTCAGGTGGTCTGCAGTCCCAGATGACGGATGTCTCTATACCTGATACCTCTTGGGAGAAGGTGGAGATGTCAGAGTCATAAATTATGTAGCAAGATATCACCACATGGGGATCTTGTGCAAAGTGCCGAAACTGACCACATTGGATTGCAGCTGTCCTTTGGGTCCGAGTGCTTGGGACAGCAGCAGTCACACAAGGTGGTACACCCTGGTTGGAAACCTTTGGACTCCTCTGCGGGTATTCTGGAACCTCAAACAGTCTGAGCGCTTTGATTGTAAGTCCAAGATCCTAGCCAAAGGATCTGTGTCTGTGCATTCTTCCTAAGCTCCTAGATCCGAGAGCTTGGAACATGAGGATTGGCAAAGGGGACCAAGAAGAAAGACATGAAGCGTCTTCTGCCCCCAGTGGGTCCTTGGCCCCTGGTGGTTTCAACGGCTGAAGTGATCCAGCAAGAATCTTTGGCTCCCCCAACAGTGGTTAGGGCAGTCATTTCTGCTCATCAGGCAGCTTTGTCCCAGAGTGAGCAGTTTGGGATCCCACTTGTTCCCACATTTGGGCTGGGTACCCTGCCTCACTCTCTTGAGGAGCAGGTGGAACTTGAGCTTGGTGAGGAGGCTTTGTCTTCTTCCACATTGGCCACCAACACTGTTGCCAAGTTGAAGCAGACTCTGTTGGCTGGGCAGCTTGCTGCTTCAGCTTTGAGGCAGTTCTTGCTTGGCTATGAGGCCCGGGAGTTCCCTGAACTCCCTTAAGACCCATCTTGCCAGTAAATTTCTCAGTCAGCAGCAGCTGAGGCCCAGCATAGTGGCCTCTTGGAGGCTCAGCCAGATCCCTCTGGCCAGCTCAGTTCACAGTTGGCTGTATCTGATACCGCTGTATATGAGCCCTCCATGCCTCCACTGAGTATCCCCATGTGGAAAACTCAAGTCGAGGCAGCATCTGTGGTAGCAACTACCTCCCTGGAGGTTCTAACTACCCCTTTGCCTGGGCTAGTGATAAATTCCCTGCTGTTACAGGGGAGCACCCCATCACCCACAGGCAGCCAGTTGTTCAACAAGGCTTTTGCCATTACTCCCCCCATCCCAAGAGTCCAGAATCTTTGGACCTGGACACCAAGGCAGAAGACAAGCTTCTGCAGTTGCATTCATCTTTGAGCAAATCTCGACATAGGTCAATGGCTTGTGCACTCCATTTGCGAACTGAGAGGCACAAAGAGCCAGTGACTGCTGGCTCTGTAGAGGGTTTTGCCCTTCTTCCCATGAACATGGCACCTGCTCCCACTAGAAGCTTTGACCATGTCAAAGCTCTCATTCAGAACCTTGTTGATGACCAAGCTGTGGTCCCACCATCAGAGGAGAGGTTGAGTGGGGTTGTGCTGTTATTCCAAGGCTTGTTTCTAGAAGACATGCAGCAATGCACGCCATTACCTTTTTATCCTTGGTAGCTGAGTTTTATGGCCAGCTCACAGCTAAGACTTGAGGCACAGCAGTTTCCCTAGAATTGCAGGTGTATGGCTACCTGATGCAAATGTGATTCTGCCTTAAGCTGGACCTATAGGGAAGGTGGTTTACTGCGCCTGAGCAGATCTACCGGTCAGGTTCCCTGCCAGTGGACTTAGACTGGGAGGAGTTTGATGCTTGGCAGCCAAAGTCCATCTCAGTGTCTGCAGAGGCCTTCAGATGGATGGAGGAGGATGCCAAGGGATCTGTCCTTAAGGCATCCTACTTTGATGTGTAGTTGGTGGCTTGTGGATCTCTTCTACATGACCTCATGTCCTCAATTCAGGTCATGGTGGCCATGTGAGACTGGCCAGACCAGGCAATACTCCCTGCAACTTCTTGTCATGAGCTGTTGATCATCAGGTGTTGTAGGCAAATATTTACTTGTTTATGGAGGGACACCTACCTCCAGGGTCAGAAGCTGCCTGACCCAATTTATCATCGAGCCTGCATAGGGTCTCTCCTCTCCAGGAGCCTTTTTGGGGGAGCAATGGCAGAAGTGGTCTGCTGGGCACAGGACCTTTGGGCTGACCAGGCATTCTCCAGGGCACTGACCAACACAGCTTGGTCTCTGTCGTCCTTCGCCGCCTTGAGCTGGAAGCACAGTACCTCTAAGACTGTGTCTGCCGCCCTCTCGATTCATGCTCCCTCTGGTAGGCGACGACCTGGGAGAGGGTCAGTGATCTGATAGGGGGAAGCTTTCCAGTAGAGGCCAGAAGTTTGAAAGCCTCTGTGTTCCTGACTCTGTCACACCGGAGGACCAAGTCCCAGGATTGCCTACCACCACATTGTTAGACTCCACACAGGGCCCAGTCCTGTGCTGCCTCACCATACATCTCGTGCAATGGGAGTCTATCACAGACAATTCTTTTATCCTCAATATCCTAAGACATGGCTGTGGGCTGCATTTTGGCAAACACAATCCTCCGTTAAGCTGAGAACCATAGTGGTTCACTCCACCCACCTTGGAACCCATAGCAACGGCTTTCCTGGAGGCTGTTCAGACCCTTTCGACCAAGTGCGCAGTGGAGCCAGTAGAGAATTACGGTTCTCCCTGCTTTTACTATCGCCTCTTCCGGGTCCCCAAGAGGGAAGGAGGATGGCACCCAGTCATAGACCTGTCAATGCTGAACACCTTCTTGGAAGTCCCTTCCTTTCAGATGGAGACCCCCCCCCCCCCCCCCCCCCCCAGTTGGCAGCAGCAGCCCTATGGTCCACGGAGTGGATGATGTTCCTGGATCTCCATGACACGTTCTTAAAAGTGCCACTCACAGAGGCTTCACAGAAGTATCTACTATTCACATTTGCAGGCCAAATATGCCTGTTCAGGGTGCTTCCACTTGATCTTGCTACAGCTCGGCTGGTGTTCTTCATGTTTCGAAGGCAGCTCCTTACTTTTACCACTCAGCCATTTGCGTTCATGTGTATTTAGAGGACTGGCTTATCAAGGTGCTTCCGCTTCTAGGTTTGCAACATCAAACACAGACCGTTCTGGAACTATGCCAATGCTTTGCCCTGATAGTGAAGCTAGCCAACTCCAGTCTCCTGCCAGAGCAGACTTTTTTCTTTCTCAGTAACCAGTTCAATCTTCTTGCGTACATCTGTCCACCTTCAGAAGACAGATGGAAGAAGTTACAGTTAATGCTCAGAGCCTTTTTGACTTGCAAGGTCTACTTGGTGCAACAAGGGCTCGCCCTGTTGAGCTCTCTGTCCTCGATGGATTCCCAGGTCCCACTAGGTATTGTCTCATCACTTAAACTGGTTCAGACTGGAGGCAATATGCTTGGTGCTCCTCCACTTCTCGGACCTGGTATTGCACAAACATGACCTCATTATGTGCCACAACAGGACCATAATAGCCTACTCAACAGGCAGAGTGGGATGCATCCAAGAAGCTGATGGATTTGGCTGTGCACATCACCAGATGGTGCTATGACCACAATGTTTGCACACATGCAAGGTATGTCCCAGGACATCAGAATGTCTTGGTGGACTAACTCTTGAGAAGGGGTCAGCCAGTAGGGATGGAGTGGTTGGTCCACACCAGGATTATTTCAGTCATGTGGGCGAGCGAGGGAAGTCCACATGTAGATCTCCTTGCGACCCATGAGAACACACAATGTCAGGTTTATGTCTCACCTGTCCCAGATCTCAAGCTCTAGTGGTGGATGCTCTAGGAGCAACTTGTGGGCATACACATTTCTGCCTTGCCAGAACCTTTGGAGGGAACTGCACATGGTTCAGTCACACAAATGCAATCTGATCCTGGTCACCCCTTGGCGGCCCTGGAGAGTTTGCTTGGTAGACCTTCTTCTTTGTGGCAGTCAAGTGTGTTCCATCGGAACCCTCAAGTGCTCAACCTCCACACTTGGTGGTTATCTCATAGCATATTTGTGACAGTGGCTTCTTGGAATTGGTCTCAGACAGCATTGCCAGAGGAGGGCTTCGATCTTCTCTAACTATTTACTCGGCGCCCTGGAACGTGTTTTCTACTTGGTGTGACAGCCATGGAATTCACCCCTGGTCTCCCCTTAGGCAAGTGCTCAAGGACAGTGGAGAGCTTCCTATCAGCCATTTTCTCAACACATACTAACATCCTAGATGTGGGCATCTGGAGAAATTCTTATCTGTGAGCACTCATTGTGTCCTTTTACATCAACAGGCTGGGACACAACAGGTTTTACCCAGATGGGACCGCTGATTCTAGTCATGAAGGAGAAGTGGCCATTTGAATGCCTGGAGGACCCTAGGTGGGTATCCCTCAAGCACTGGATATAGAAAACTTGTTTTCTATTAACACTGGGGGGGGGGGGACTAAGAGAGGCAAATTCCATTCTCTGGCTTATGATCGACTCTAATAGTTACCTGACCATTCCCAGGTGATTCTTAGGCCTCACTTGGGAGGGCTTCCCTGTTAAGAACCAGGTGGCTTAAGAGCCGGCCAAGACCTTCAAGGACCTTCTCTATGTTTTGTGTGCTACTCAAGGAAAGACCCTTGTGCCTGTTGGAAGCTCTTGGACGGTACCTTTACCACACAGACGGGCTCAGAGGATGGAGGTCTGCCCTCTTTCTACCACAGAGTAACCCAAAAAGAGGAGAGAGTTTGCAGAAACCACAATTTCCGGATCAAGCAGACAGACCTTAAGGCCTGGCACTGGGCTTGAAAGGGATCGTGTCTAATAACTTGTCTTAGCCAGAGCTCATGAGGTATGAACCTTGAATGCATCTTGGCGAGCCTTGCAGAACATTGCAGTTGTTGGCATTCTGCAGGTCTGCAGCTGGCAATCATCTACGACTTACACCGAGCACTACTTGTGTGACATGATAGTGCTAGAGGAAGGCATGTCCACCTTGGCGGGCGTAACAGACTTCTTTGCTTGGGTTCCAATACCTGTCTTGTTAAGCTTTCCGGATCCCATCAGAGCAGCCACCATGTTCCAGTTTCTGGGGCTCTTGTGGTTAAGATTGGATGCAGCGCTATAGTCAGCACATGTCTTAGTTGGCCTTGTAGGGCTTCCTGTCTAATTGACCTAATTTCATTATCAGGCAGTTGTCCCATTATCCTAGCCTGTTGCTGGTATAATATGGGAGCCTGCTGCCCAGGGAAGCATATACTGCCGCCTACTGGAGGGTTTCATGTTTTGGCTGGAATGTGCTGTCAGCAGCCTCAACTCCACTGTATCTGAGGATTTCCCTTCAGACGTTGCCTCCTCACATGGACCAATGGTTACCCCAAGGCTACTCTTTACCAGTACCTTTGAATATTGGCAATGCTGGTCGAAAGGTAATGTTACATAACTAATACAAGATATTTGGACGTAATATCAGTTTTAGTAAGTATACCTACCTCTTGACCACCAGAGAAGTCTACCTGACCAACCCTGCTTCCTCTTGCAGCTGCTGTCAACTCACCAATCTCCAAAGATGAAGGGTGAGATGGGGAGTATGTACACCAGGAGTAACCATCAGTTCCACAAGAACCAAGAGATGGCACCACAGGACTGTCAGGTTTTGAGGATCAAGGGAGTGAAGCTCAACTCCATTTCTTGGGCATCATGCCCAGACACATAGTTCTTGGCAATGGTGGTCCAGAGGTAAGTGTACTTACTAATACTGATACTACGTTCGAATATCTCATGTTCTTAGAATTGTCCAGGGTACATTCGTTTGGTGGGAAATTAAGTAGTGTAAAAGTTTTTGCATCCCCTATTAAATATTTAATCATGAGAAGCTTCTGTAACGTATGGGCTTCCCAGCACAACATGCTGACCAACTGTGATGTTTTATATGTATCTGCACATTGGAAAATGAACAGTTTTGACATCTGGCTCTCGACACTCAACATCGTGTGGCGAGATTCTTTGCCCATCAGGTCATCCTGGATCTTAGGTGATTTGTCAATGGTGTGGATGGTGATCTGTGACGTGTATCAGGCCGTGTGCCATTGCATAACAAGCCAGGATAGTTTTCCAGTATTTATTTTTCCTTTCTCTACTGGTGAAGTTGTTGATGCGTGTTAACCTCGACCACTTTTCATTAGCAAGCTTAGTGCTAGTGTCGAAAAATCAGCCCAAGATCGACTGGGAGGCAGTAAAGACTCAGGACTAGGAAAAACAGCACGGAACCAGTCAAGTGAGGAGCCCACCCAAGATTAACAGGGAGGCAGTATAGGCACATATATAGAAAAAAAAAGATTGGAAGCAGAAAATAGAGTTTAAGATGGTGCCTGCAGGAGCGTAGAGCGATAATCCTGAAGTTGAAGAATATGACATTCCTGCCCCTGAGGAAATCCTACCCGCAAGGAACCTGTGCCATAGAGACAAACTGCAACCATGGAGGACTATTTTGATGACTTCCACTTGCACCATTTTCAAATTTTGACTTGTATAGGAACATTGCCATGCACTTCTGGTGCTACCTTTGTGGACAGAGGAGCCCCTCTGATTCAGAGGCATTAGCACATGTAGGGCACACTCATTTTGCACTGATCAAGGTAATGATCATACAGTGCTCAAACTGTCTGACACAGTGAGGAGTTGTATATATCTTGATTGTCATAAGCATGGTATAAAAGCATATTTCATACATTTTAACAATTCATTATATTTGAAGCAAAAAACAAGTGACAAAACTGCGAGTGAAAAAATATTAGTCCCACATCAGATGCAAGGCACTACAATAAACTTAGTAAACAAATGTGAAATTACGTCCGATACCTCTGATGTATCAAGTATACAGACAAATTTCTTGTCCTGGATCTCAGAAAATTCTCTTTTAATATTTGATTTACTCAGCAGTAATTCATCAATTTTGTCATATTGAGCACACAATGTTTTCCTTATTATTGTATTTGTGTCTTTTTGCCCAGAACCGCTTCCTAGTAGTCAATACCCTATTCCACCCTCCGAACTCTTTACTCTCCATAAGCTAACCTGTCCCTATCTAAGCTATATACATATGAAATTACTACTGTCCACATTGCACACGTTCCTCTGTAAAATTTTGACAGAGGCTGTATCAGCCCAAATAAATTAAAGGGTCTTCAGCGGGTAAGTACTCAACATGTTTCGGAGCCTTTTATAGTATAACCTTTCATGAAGAAGTCTATGTGCAAATGGTATCTGTGACGGGTGAAATTAATCGTTATGAATTTGACATTCAATGGAAGTATCCTTGCATGTACTTTGAAGTAATGAAGAATGGGTATTTGTGGTAGCTGCCAAACAAACCTTACAGCCTTTCGCTATGCAACGGGTATTTTATCATTGGCCTTGTTAGATAAGTCTCAATACTGACTGCCATAAAAGGAAGCACAGTAAGTCCAAAATAGCTTATGTAGAGTGGCTGGAAAAGCATGTTTGAATAACCCTATCCTACCAGAATATTTACCTCTGGCCAAAAAAATGAATGGACACTTCTTTCAAGACAATTTGTTGTGGTATTTGGCCCTATTGAGTTTCCCAGTTGTATAAACTGATCGACATGATCTGTTAAGAAATATTTCAGGCTTAAAGTCAGAAATAGCATAAGCTAAAATTTCACTTTTTGATGAATTAATAGCAAATTATACTTTGAGTCAAAATCAGAACAGACATCTTGTAGTTTCCTCATTTAATAATGAGCAAAGAACAAGCACAGAGAAATGCACCACCGATATGACAGCCAAAACCAGATTTTTTTAGCCTTATCAATAATTCATTCATGAAAATTTTAAATAGAATGGGTACAAGAACCCCCCCCCCCTCAATATTTAACTCAAGTACGCCATCAGGATGGTTCTCTTCTGGTGTCATCTCAAACCACTTGCATTTTCTGACATGTGTACATATGTAGCGGTAATCTTGCAATGATAGTGTGAACCCCTCTTTATATGAGTAGCCAAAAAACTTAACCTAATCTACCCTGTCAAATGCTTTTGTAGCATCTAAAAATACAAGATTGACATTTATTCTACCTCGCGTTTTGTAATAATTCACACATTATAACAGGGAAAAAGTACATTGTATTGTTGTGCTGTTTGACTTGAAACCAAATTGTAAATTTGAAGTTGCCAGTATATATACATTATCGTTTCATATAACAAAATCGGGTAATTTTCCCAATACACGTCTAAGTCCAATAGCACAGTGATTATCAGGGCTACTAACTGATTTCCTTCTGTCATTTGGTAATGGATGAGGGCTGGCTTTAGACAGTTCGTTCGGGGCAGAACCATGTACCAGCATGGTTAAAAATAAAAGAGACATATATACGTTCAAAGTTTGGCTACCGTTCGTAATATGATCAGAGAAATGGCCAATGTAACAAACGTGTTCACCTTTATTTAGCCTATGTACAGCGCTTGAAATTTTTTCAACTGTTATCAAGTCATTGACGTCGTCTTCCCTTTGTACATAAATTAATTCTACAAGTTCATTCTGTAAATGCTTCATTCGATTCCCACAATAAGGCGCCAAATTCTAAAGAGCATCGTACTTTTGAGCAAACAGTTTCCCAAAAAGTGCTGCGTTTTACTTACAATCCACTACAGTTGGTCTCTTATTCCCTGCACTTTTTATTCATTTTACCGCCGACCAAAAGTCTCTTGTCCAATTATTTACAATAGATTCGGCCAAATTTTCGGCACTGCACATCTCTCTATTTTTGTGAACAAAGCGCAGAGAAAAGTGGAAATTTGCCCATATAGGTTTCTGTATGTCAGCAATGGTGCCGACCCAAAGGAAGTTGTTGACTTTCCAGGTAGAATACCAGAACATTGCATCATCGCTATACTGTTCGACATATTGGTTCCAGTGTGGTATAACCTTTTTCTTTTTGTCGGTTGAGTAGTGAATATGAAGCCAAAATAGTGCATCAGAGACATTTTAACTTTTGGGGTTCAGTCAAACCATTTTCCTGCTGGGAGAGCCATGTGTACATGTGTGACTGGGTACATTTTGTCAACTGAGTTACTTTAAAATGGCAATCACTAATCACAGCTCACATTACATACCTTCATCCTTGCCCCCTATCAGCCACACCCAGCCATTATACTTTAAGACTCCCATCCCATACTTGGGGCTTGGTATCTTTGGTATTGCATCCACATGTCTGTACACCCCTCTGAGTCCTTCTGGTGTAACAGGAGCAGCAATAACTCTCTGCAAGAATTCAGCTCGTCCAAGTTGGTCAGCTTGGCTAAAGGCAAATCCGGCGAAGATAGTGATGGCAGGTTGTCCTGGAAATAAATATAAATCAACATAACGAAGCTACAATCTCTTTTTTCTATTTATGTCAAATTTATCTTGGCTCTGCTCCATTTCGTCTATTAATTTGACTCGAATTTACTTTGTCTTTAATTTTCAGAGTGTGGCTGAACTTCACAGACGATGGTTAACCTAAACAAACAAAAATTATATGCATATCCCCCCTTTATCAGCGAAAAATTACTTATATCTTGGACACCAGATACTAAAAATTGTGTATGTGTTTGTTTCCTTCGCAACAGTCAGTGACTTTGTGGGAGAGCTTATTTGTATTTGTTTTGCAGTAAGGTTTACCTTCAACATACACTTAAGTTCCTTTCTTAATTTTGTAGGCCCTTTTCAATTCTGTAAGCCTTCCTTCCTCAAATAAAAGGTGACCAATATGAATTTTGCAACAAGGAAAAGTTTCTGTAAGTTGCAGTGGTTCTAAAAATTGCTCCTGGTTCTAGGTAACTTTGAAAAAATGTCGAAAAGGGTACTTGTTCGAAGCACTGTTTAACTTCAACACGACATGATCAGTTATGGTGCCTCCATTTTGTGATATCGAGGTCGGTACTTTACTTTATGGGATGAAACTCAGACAAGTGGTATTGTTCAAACACCGACCAAAAGCTGGCCTTTTATGAATCTTCCTCAAATCAGTATTGACATCGCCACTGATCAATATTTCGTGCTTTCTGTAGCTTTGTAAGAAATAAGAAATAAAGAATGGTATATTAAATTGACAGGTATAAAATGTTGTTTGTATTAGAATAAAGATATAACTGAATTAATAAAAGGAAATCACGGTTTTGATTTTTATTTGAAAAAGAAATTATAGGGTGTAAAATGAACCTCACTTGGCCACTTCACACGTTTTAAAGTCCATAGTCAGAAATGCATTCAGCCAACTTAGTTGCATGTTAACCATGTTGCAAAAAAAGGTGCATAATTAATCATATACCCATGCGTTATAACATACGGGAAAGCATAGCACTGGAATTGAAGTTTGGGTCATTATATACTACTGGGAATTCGGATGGGGATTGCCTCTAGCTACTAAGCATTGCTTCATTTGGCACACTTCTGATTAGGTATGGTTTGCCTGGGAAGTGGGGCATTACTTTTTATTCACTTTAGGCTCCAACTGATGAGACAAGTTGATATATGCATTCATGCACGATCATCTAAAAATTTACCTGAAGTAACCCATGCTATATATTGCTTGTTCGTTCCCCCAACGAGCTCTGTCAGTTTTTCTGAAGAAATTTGTTCTTGTAGCTCTATCCAGTGTAATTCTACTCTGGCTCTTGAGGCAATTGCTACTTTCTGGCTCCAGTGTGCATTGGGACCAACAACTGCTATTATCATTGGCTTCTCAATCCCTATATAATCGTCCAACAAGCTCCAGTTTGCCTCCACATCATCACCTGTATCTGATTCAACTGCTTCAAACGTCAAGGTCTCTGCTTTGGCAGCACTCCTGTCAATTATGATTCCGTAATCACCTTCTTTCAGTCGATTCTGCCACTTGTGTTGTTGCTTGCTGATCATTTCTGCCAGGTCATCAAATGTACCACTGATGGTAGTTTTGGGTTTTTCGCCTGCATACTGGTGTGCTGCCATCTCTTCGATGTTCTTCCATCTGGTAGCCTGCATTATGTGCTCTGGCATAAGTTCAGTATATATGAATCTAGTTATTTCGATGGAATTGCGACTAATTTGCTTTAGGTGCAAAATCTGGTCAAATGCTATGACAGCCTTTATTAGATCCATTTCTTCGTGACCACCTTCCGCAAGAGCTTGCGTAGGATCAAAAACCATCAACATCTTCTCAAGGTGCGATGCAAAAGTTAAGGACTTCAAGTGTGTCAGCCAGTGATTAGGCGGTGCATCTGCTTGGAAAATGGTACATTTTATTGTAGCTTCTTTCACTGGTGCATTTTTGGATGGTGATTGCATAGAGGGTGCAGGATTCTCTCCAATTGATTGCGTCGTATCGGATATCTGATCTGTCATACCATGTGGTACTGCAGCTTTGCGGCCACCACCTTCATGTTCACTAAATTTTTGGTGGATGTAAACATCTGTGTTACCATGGGGATTAGCACGCTTTTCCACTGAAGCGAAGGTTTGAACATCATCCATTATCCAATATTTGGTTGCCCTGAATCCAGCTGGTAATTCTGTCCAAGTCAGTACATCACATATACTGGCAACGTTACAAAGAGGCTGCCCTGCTTTTGGATGGCACCATGGAAGAGTTATATTCCTGTAAAGGTAAATTGACAGAATGTTATATGTGTGC
Source organism: Hermodice carunculata (assembly GCA_964020975.1). Classification (NCBI taxonomy): domain Eukaryota; kingdom Metazoa; phylum Annelida; class Polychaeta; order Eunicida; family Amphinomidae; genus Hermodice; species Hermodice carunculata. The sequence continues at coordinate 11,857,476 of OZ026622.1, forward strand.
CTGCTGTCTACACAGAGAGTGCTACTATATAAGCTATGTGCTGATTGACACTGAAGAAAAAATAGCGCGAAAACATGCACTCAACAGAAACCCTTAACAAGTTGTTATTCTTCATGTCAGTGTCCCAGATTTGGACTAAATGTTATGTGGCAAGTCTTAAGGCGTCATCCATTAGTCGGCCAAAATTGACATTTTCGACATCTCCTGCAGAACCATTCTCCAATCACCTGAAACTTCGCGGGTATAAACCTTGGGTAAGTCTGTTTCAAGTTTGTTCAAATGGTTATAACCTTGGAATTTTGGGAATTTTTTTATTTTGCAAAATCTTGAAAAAAACGTCGTCTCTAAAGCCATTTGATGAAATGCTTCGTAATTGCAAAAGGGCAGCGTCTGAGAACCCCAAACCTGATTTTGTTAAATAAGTGAGATTTCTTCTTTAAAAATAACACTCAACACACTTGTGCTAAAATTTGGTCAAATATGCCTTGTGGAATGGTCAAACAACGTTGTTCGCCAGATGGTGATGCTGTGGATCTACTCTGTTCATCACATATTTTAATGCTGATACCTATGTGTATATTCTTTATTGATTGCATTATGAGTCAACGGAGATGGCAGCGGTATTTCACATTTTTCACTTCTTTACTAGATGTGATGGTGTGGATCCCCTATTTTCAACGAGGTTCTCAATTCCTTTACTTATCAATTAATGCATACCATCCTCTTCATTACCATGTACGTCAATGGGGATTTCAACGGTAATTCACACTTTTGTCTTCTCTCCCGAAGCTGCAATCTAGATTCACTTTAAACCTGGCGAGAATATACCTTGGTGCATCATTGCTGAAAGTGTTCAATGATTACGGTTGAATGAGTTTTGAATTATTTTCTTCACTTGTTGGCAGAAAATACCTATAACTTTTTTCTCTTAAACACCGCTTGGCAAATTGCTTTAAATTACACAGGAACTTTTGTGGGTACAACGAGACCAGGGTATATTTTATTGTGGTTCAAACGAGCAGTGGCTTTGTGTAAAGCCTATCAAACAAGTGTAAGGACATTATAGACGAGCTGCCAGTTTCCGCCGTGTTGTGCTTTTTGTGTAAAATGTGAGTCAATATATTTGAACGAAAAGCTTTGTCTTTGTTTTCTGTTCACGGCAGTAAAAGCGTAGCGTTTCTATTTTCTTTCTGTTATTGAGGGCCAGGTTGGCACACGACGTGCTAGGTAAAGCCACCTCGTAACAATATATATATATATATATATATATATATACTTATCAGGTCCCTGGAGTTATAAAAAATCACGCCTTTTGTGCTTATATTTTTTTTATATATTAATTTATTGAAAATTTAGATCAATCTTCAATTCATAAATAACTGAAGCATATCAGCTACAAACATGTGCAGGAAAACTGAATATTTTTCTGATTTCATACTTGTATTTCTGCTATTTTCATGTTGTGGTCCACCATGGAAATAAGCCAGGGCAAGATTCCCTACGCATGTGGTACTCAAACATAGTTTGGTGTGCTTTCAGCAAAATAATTGCACCATTCTGGCGTATTTGCATAAAATATTACCAATCAACGTTCAGTGATAAAAGTTAACTACATTCAGGCCGCGTGATTATCTTAATGTATTTTTTTTCATTTTAGGGTTGGGCCTTTTTAGTAGGGTGTGTCAGGTTACCGGAACCACACATATATTTTAGTTAGGCTTTGGGTAACTGGGACATTTGTTGAAATATATGGAAAAAGGTGTTCTTTTTCCTTTTTACACACAATCTCTTTGGAGGTCAGTTTAATTTGTTACCTGGGAACAGCCAGAGGCACTTGCTATACTCAAACTACTGATCACACAGTTTAACAAAAACCGCATTTTTCAAACACATTGGAAGCAGGAAACATTTTTTTAGGCCTAAAGATATATAGATATCCTGCAAAGTACATTTCAAACAATATGGTTAAAAACACAAAAAATTCTCTATTTTTAGTGTATAAAAGGAAGGTCACAAAAACCAGGGTTCATCTTTGCCTCCTTATTGTTGTTCACCAGCACGTTTGTCCGACAATTTGCTCAGACACTATTGCACTTAGGAACTCCAAACTCGCTAGGATCATAGATCCATACATGAACTCGTGTGATTTAAAAAGACGATTGAGTGAATTTAAAATTATGAAAATAAAGGGCATCTGAAAACAAGTATAGCCTGACATGCGATTGGAAGTGTTACTTCTATTGTATTGATCATTGTGCACTTCAAAAATAGAGTAGGGAAGTTGCTGCATTTCAAGGAATGCTAAGTAGGGGCAGTTCAAATTTTAAATCTTTACGTGATACGCTTGTTATTGACCATTGTGCATGTAGTGAATACAAAATAAAGCTGCATTTTAATTTATGCTAATTTGATACAATTAACTTTTTTAGATATTGAATATCTTCAAAACTAGAACAGACAGAAAATTGGTTCTAAGGTATGCACATACGCTCTTGGCCACTGTGCATCTTATGAATACAAATTGAAAGTTGTTGCATTTTAAGTTATGTTAGTCAGGAGCAATTTAAAATTTAAAATCTTGAAGATGTTGATAGTCAGAGATGCGTTTTAAGTTATCGGCCATTGCACATTTATTGACTACAGTAAAAAACTTGCTGCATTTTAAGTAACGCTACTTAGGAGCAGTTCAAATTTAACATCCTGAATATTCTCAAAACAGTATTGGGGAGGCGGGGTGTGCAATTGCACTAACTGTTTTGATCTTTTTTTTTTTTTTTTATTATGTCAGTGTTCTAACAAAATCATTCTGTTTTTCGTGGATTCTTCGCCGGCAGTTTGCCAACATCTTATTGGGACACTGTTATACCTAGAAGCTCCAAACACGCCATGATTATACATAGGGTCTGGCCTCTTTATTTTGACCAGTAAGCATTTTCAATATTTTGCAAATTAGTACCATTTGGAAATGAAAATCTTGAAAATATTCAAAACTGTAATAAGTAGAGGTGCCACTCCAGATTCAATTTTTAGGTGTCTGCAGTATGCCGATGCAGTGAACCACAAGCAAAAGTTGAATAATTTTATTATTGGCGATTAGAGAACTTAAAAAGTTTATATTGGATATCTTCATAGCTATCATAGGGGGAGATGCCATTTCAACTGCCGTTGATGGGTTTGTGCTGTAAGCGTATCCGAATCACCACAAACATAAGTTGTAGAATTTTAATTTATGCTAATAGGGGGTACTTGAAACGTTTAAAGTTTCAATATCTTCAAGATTATTATAGGTAGAGCTACCATTCCAACTTTACGTCTTGGGTTTGTGCTGCAGGTACATCCCATGAACCACAAATTTATAGAGTTTACATTAATGCCAGTCAGGGGACCTTTTTGAAATTTCAATGTTAAATATTACCAAAACTATTAAAGCCAAAGATGCCATTTCAATTGAAAATTTATTAAGTATGTGCTGTGGGCGCATCCAATGAACCACGAAACAAAAGTTGTATCATTTAAACAAAGATAAGCGAAAGAGACAGACGGACAGATAGACAGAGATAGACAGCGAGAGAGAGAGAAGAATACTGAAATGTATATGTGAACAGATGCCGCAGCATCCTGCAAACGAAGCCAAACCCTAAATCATAAATAATAGCCCTATGAGTTAAAACACTTACCTGATGTGTTCTGCCATCACCCTACTATATGTCACATACAGAATATCATCCTTGTCTGCACCACCAGTACGAAGCCATTTTGCGTATTCCGTGCAAATAATAGTTTTTCCAGTTCCTGCAAATCCTGTTAATAAAATCACTTTTGACTTTGTCTGACATTCCTGTAGAGTACGGAGCTGTTCTACAGTCATGAGATTCATAATTTGTATATAGTCCATGCTCTCCTTGTCCAATATATAGGTACTCGGCACAAAGCCTGCAAGGCTTGTGTAAAGAGAGAATATTATGGACTTACATTTCTCGTCTCCAATTTGCAAGTAAGAGCGTGGGTATTTTTTATTGTTGCGTTGCTCACGAAGAAGATTCGGCAACCAATCTTCATGTTCCAATGTCTTTTTCGTCATGGTATGATGGTTAATGTAAAATGCGCAATCCCCATGGGATGACTTTGTGGAAGTGAGACTTTGATCCAGGGAAGGTACCACGTTTTTTGCATATTCACTTAAATCTGTGTCTCCAAAGCAGAGAGTGAGTAGCATAGGCACATCTGCTGATGTGATAACTAAGATATCACACACAATATCTGGATGCTTTTCTGCACTTTTCTTTTCCACATCATTGTGTACACAAGTGGAAAGATACAAAAGTCCATACACATCCTTGTAAAATTTCTGTAATGTATTGATTGCGCCGTTCACCCTCTGCTTAATCTTTTTCTTATTCCGATCAAGATCTAGAAGTTTGACATAATTCTCTGGCCATATCTGTAGTCCTGCCTCAGCTGCAAATTTATATTATTATGAATCCTTTTACGTGCAAAAACAGATTTAAGACAAAAACAACTAAATTGAGATCAACCAATTATATCCACACATCGTATCTTACAATTCTAGTGAATTAGTGCGAATATTCTTTTCGGTTTTGAGAGGTGAATATATATGAAACTATTTTACAATGAACATAAAGGCTATGCAAACTGCCTTTCAACCTCCAAACGAATCTGCAAAATGATTGTAGGTATGTGGATAAGGTATTAGTTCAGAACTGTGGCGTTTTTTTTTTCTCCAGGACCTTCAAACACATAAAGCAATGACTGACAAAGTTTTCTGGATGACTTGTCTGTTCGGCTTTCATTTCTGTCTTAATAATTTCCTTTTACATAAATCTTTAAAGGTGATTATGGACAGCTGTTACATTTATGAACAAGCAGGAAATAAGATTAGCAACTAAGCTTCACCAAAATGTACATTGTTTTAATTATCAACCTCAAAGGGTCCACACCAGCTCCATTTTATCAAACTTATTGCTTTTCAAAATACGGGTTAATTGTCGAGTACAAAATGAAATTTAACTAATCATTGTGATGAACGGGTTCACAATCAATTCATGTTTATGTCTTTAAAAATATTTTATATTAGATCATTTAAAAAAAAATGTTAGAGACTCAGCAAGCTTGAAGTGGATCTGGTCAGCAGTTTTGGAGGAGTTGTAATCGTGAAGTACCACTGCAGTCCCCATTGACGTACACAGTAATGCATGCATAAAGCTACATGTACCCTATTAGAAAACATCCACCAAAAACAGGAATTTACATTATCGCCACTAAGTAAACAACTTTGTTTGACACTTACACAAGGTACATTTGGATCGGGACAATCTGAGTGGCGTTTTGAAGTCAAAAATAGGGAAACCACAGAGAACTGCGCCAAACGAAAAAAGGGAAGTGGAAGAAAAAAAAAGGAAAAGGGAAATCAAGAGGACTGTGACAGTCCTGTGCTTGGCAGACTTTACATGTAAAGACTGAAGTGGTCCTGTGAGCCACAGAATAATATTAAGGCCACCTTCGTTTCAAAATCATCATCGCTGTTGCCAATGAACATATCCCTTATAGATGTTTCCAAATTTGGATAGTTTGTTAAAATTAGAAAATCACAGCAAAATTATTTAGTGAACAATTTGGTGCAAATAATGTCCATGGACATTCCCTATTAGTATGACGGGATCCGCTTACAGGTTTGGGAACAAAAAAGTATAGAAAAATGAAAGCGCACAAAAATTCTTTACAAAAGGAAACAAGAGGTCCTCGCACCTGATGGTCCGCTAGCCACCATCACCAAAAATCATTTCCTGAAATATTTTCCCTCCACAACTTTGACAGATTAATCAAGACCATCAATATTAAGCAATATCAAATTTCCACGTGATACACATTTGTGGTACATTTGGTTCATTCCCTTTATTTTTTACTTTGTTTTTTTTATCAAGATATTGAACTACATGTCCTTTTCGTTAGTGCTTAACGACATTAAAAAGTAGGTTAAGGGACACAATCATTTGGTTAAGTGACCTAAAAAGACGTTACCAAATGGACTTTTACAAACACTGTACTCAAGTGGAATTTCGATTTGGAGGCATAATTCTCTTTGCCGTTGATATCCAAGGTAAAATCGGCCGTCACAAAATCCCATCATCCAATTTAACAGGTCTGGTGACCTAACAAACATAGGCATACAAAATTCAGGGTGCTGGACTGGATTTTCACATTTTGATCCGTATATACAGAATACTATATGTGACGCCATCAACATGGACGTCGAGATAGATTTTCACACACTTAATTATTCTAAAATGTATATTGGCCTAACTAGAAGCTGTGGGGCGCTAAGCGTTCACAAGATGACCCCTATATTAAAATTGGCCATTTGACCTTGACCTTTAATTCCGATTTTAAAAATGTTTCATGTAAAATGTGCGCCTTGAACCCAGCTTTCCAAGCATGGTCTGTTTGTTCAATTTGGTAATCACTTTTTGAGTTGTTTAAGAAAAACTCAGACAAGCGCCAAAGTCCATAATCATTGGGTAACGGTGACGCAAAAAGTAGTTTACCAAGTAGAGTTTTATGTACAATGTAAACAAGTGCGCTTTTTTACTGGAGGCTTAATTGTCTCTGCCATTGATGTCCATTAGAAAACCACTTCTTTCAAATTTACAGGCTTGGTGACCCACCAAACTTAGGTCAAGGTCCCTGGAATAATATAAGGTACCAACTTTGGAAAAGATTTGTGTATGTCATAAATTGGGCAACGCTAATTCATTTTTAAATCTTAACAAATTTTGGGTCAAAATTTTCATGAACATATAGGTAGCACCATCAGAACAATTTGACTTACCCTGAACCGGCATGTACCAGTTCTAGCTAAATACCTTATCCCAGTTCAACCACCTGCCAGTGTATAACTGAGTAGTAACAAACTGGGACAATATTTTCAGTCCCAGAGATTGTAAAATAAACAATTGCAGCAAGACATCCAGTACAAAACAAGGGGAATCCTAATCAAAACAGCAACAATGGACGTCTTGCACCAAAAATGTAAACCAAATTGCATAATTACACCTACTTCTCACTTTGAAAGTCTCCAAACAATTAAGCTTTATTTCGCTGCCGTCCCTGAGTCACTGTTTCAACGTAATATGTCAGAATTGTGACATTTGAAAAAATACAGCCAGTTTTGAGTTAGTTTTTGATATTGAGTACATGTGCATTTAGGCATGTCAGAAAAGAATGAAAGTCATTAGATTTCATGTCAAAAACATGTTATAAAAACATTTTTTCTTAACACAATTTTCAGTACAATTCGGCAAACTTGTAACTGTCGTGGGCTGCTGCTTGCTACCGATAGCTCCAGGGGGGCTTAACTTGACAGAAAACATGTAAGCCTAAAATGTCTGAAAGTGTATATTAAAACCGACTGATGCCTGAAGATAATAAAAATGCAAGTATAGAAACTGTAAAATTGATGTAGCCAAAGTTTCTAATATTCTTTGGATATAAACAACAAAATTTGTAGGACAAGTCAGAAAAAAAATGAAAGTCATTAGTATTTAAGTCAAGAGAATGCAATCCAAATTGAATATTTCTTAACCAGATATCAAGCATAAATAGGCAAGCTTGTAACTGTCGTAGGTCGCTGCTTGCTACCGATAGGCCCTCGGGGTTTATCCTATCAGAAAACAAAATAGCCTAAAATATCTTAAAGGTGAACAATAAAACAGAATAATGCCAAATGATAAAATTAAGTAGCAAAACAGGCAAGTCTAAAACCTTTAAAATGTTTGAAGCCAAACTTTCTAACCATCTCTGGATATTTACAGCAAAATTTGTAGAAATATTTGATCAAAAGTACATCTTTGAATCCTCTTGACTCAAGTTTATTGTAAATAAATTTGGTTCTAGATGCAAAGTCCTGAAATTTAGAAAAAATACGACCAAATCTTTAAATCTGCGACCAAAACGAAAAAAATCCAATACTTTTCCGAAATATTACTGTCCGGGAAAGGAGAGTTAACTACTTGAAAGTTAAACTCATCTTGTGTAAATAAACCTGACTGAATATCCAAGTCCAGAAACACATCTTTGAAGCCATCTGAATTTTACCCTCCAAAGGGCTATGCTTAGGGTACATTTCTGTAGTAATTTCACTGAAATTTTGTACATTTACACAAGCAATGTCATCAATATATCTTGCGTTGTTTGATAAATTAAAGCCAGGTTAAATATAAATCTTCCAATAATGGGGGGCAGTTGCTACCCATTGGAATGCCTTTTATTTGTTGAAAAACCAATGGTCCGCATTGAACAAAAGTATTATCCAAAAGAAATGTTATAGCATCTATCAAAGTTTCAACAGGGTGAGGTTTAACGTTACGTTTTGAATATTTATTTTGTGACCAATATGCTTTCTTTGTACATGAATTAATACATATGTATTTATTTACTATTATGTTAAAAAATTTTGCTTATTAATTCTGAAAGAGTACTTTTGACTTCATTTATGGGTAGATTAGTGTACAGTGTGGAAAAATCAAAACATGTGATAGTTTTTGCTTTCAAATCTTTGATTTTAGATACAAACTCCGGAGAGTTGTTAATACTCCAAAAACAATTTATTTCACAGTTACACGGAAATTGCATTACAGTATGCGCGGAGATGATTCCTAATTGCAGTCAAACACAATGTTACTTCTTTTGACAATTGTTTTCTTGTACATTTTGAAGCACCAGCTATGAATTTAGATTTACAGCGGTTTTTATGCAATATGGGTATCCAGAACAAAAGTGGAAAAGAGGAGTCCTCTTCAGAAATTTTGATATTAAAATTCCTTTTCATGTCATCCTCATGTGTATCTATCGATTTATCAATGGATTGTTTGTGTAATTTATATACTTCACCTCCTCTTTTATCTGAAATATTGTTTATACCAAGTTCCTTTTTCAAAACCTGTTACCTGGCTTATCAAAGTTAGTGATTACAAAGGGTAGTTCTTTGACTGCTTTTGAAACTTTAGGCTATTTAAGATTAACTATATTGAAATTCTTAATCTGGGGTTTGTAACGATCAATTCTATTTCTAAAGACTTCTTTAAAGTTTGATAACCAACCTTCAAATTTCTGAAATTCCATTTTCTCTTTCTTTGCCCACTCCATACAGTAGGAATCAAATGCATCACATGTATCCCGAAAAATATTGTCAAAGTTCAACTTGGGACATATCCGAAATTTTGTACCCTTTTTCATCAATTCTTTCAAAACTGAATTTTGCATTATAGCCAAATTACCTGTAAATACATGTTTGTGGTATGAATAAAAAAAATGAAATATATGATGTTAGACATGGAGTCACAATTTTGATTCGCTGCGATATCCTCCAGAATAATTGAAGTCAGAAATTTCTTGTAAGTCATGAAACTTTTTCCAACATTGTTGCCATATTTACAGGAAATATTGAGGGGATCTTTTATTTTGCATTCCTTGGGAATCGTGTTACGAACAAATTTCAATTTAAAAAGGGACTGAATGTTCAGTGAATCAATAGTTTTGTGTTTGAAAGGAATGCTGCAAAACATTTGATCCACATTTTTTTCTTATTAGAATTTGGTTACCTAATAGTTGTTGTGTAAGCATACACAATTTCACATACATTTTGCGGAAATGTGTGTTTTGAATAAGTAAAATCCAAATATCCATGGACTCGTGTTATGTCTGGAAATGTTAGTGCTTTACGAGCTCTATGAAATTGATCAATGCTATTGTAAAAAGCCTGTAGTAAATTTTGTACAAGCTCTTTTGTACCCACGTTCCTAAATTTCTTGTTTTTCCGTGATTTTCTTGGACTCCGATCAGTGCAAAAGAATGCGAAAACGGAGTAGGCACATTTACTTTAGTTCTGCACCGTATAAATTTTGACATAGGTCAACATGATAACCAAATAAACATGGAGCCTTATTTCAATGACAGAATGATTTGAAGTTGATGTATGCTGGATTATATTGTACTATAATGAGTAAAAGCATTACCTTTAGGAGTTACTGCCTTTATGCATTGCACCAACATGAATACAAGCTTTACCCGACTGTTTACAATGCATAAAGGCAGTTACCCTTTATGATTTGTATCCTGTCACCTTGCAGTGAATTACCGCTTCTTCGAATGGTGTTAATTTCCTCTGTGTGTGTGTGTGTGTGTCTGTGTGTGTGTGTTTTTGAGGATGTAATTCGTGTCCAAAACAACCCATAGGTGGTTTTGACCGAAATTGGCATGTACTGCCTTTTTGCGTTGTTTGATGGATGTATAAAGTGGTTAGAAACACGTTCCAGGTACATTCGCACCAAGTTTGAAGTGAATCTTACTGGCGGTTCTGGAGTAGAAGTCAAAAGGTAAATTGTGAACAGACAAAGGACGACAGATTGATAGACTATAGTAAGAGCTCAGATGATTGGCAGTCACTTGAGCTAATAATATAATACCATCACCATTTATTGAAAAAAAAAAATAAGTCAAGAGGTCCTCAGAAGTGTCTATGGCATTTCATGGCAATTGGCTTGCACCTTCAGAGATTTCTTTCAACCCCCCCCCCCCCAAAAAAAAAAATTAAAACTACAACAAGAAAGTCAAAGATGCGTAATGATTTCAATCAAAACGGTAACTGCCCGCCTGCCAAGTTTGAAGTGAATCTCGTTGGCAGTTTTGGGAACTACCAAGCCACAAGCGGGGCTTTACATCGGAATCCCCATTGACATGCATGGTGTTCAATGGGATGTGTATATTAACCAACGAAATACCATGCACAAATTACATATTCTTTAATAATTCAATAACTACCCTTTGACCCCAATTAATATTTTCATATTTTAATTCACATTACCACCAACTAAAATGTACATGACACAGCGAACTACTTTTTTGTACAACCACAATAAATAAAATTTAATTCATAAGTGAAAATATTCAATGTAGCCTCTATTTTGTTTCGGTGCCATACTAAGGAACAAGGAGGTGTTTGTGACATTGAAAAGTATGTCAGGGTCACTCATGTTAGAATTAAGTGCAGGCCTTTAAGAAGTGTATAAGCATGTGATGGGACTTTCAGATCACAAAAAAACCCTCCCAAGTTATTGCTGGAATTACGTTATACACTTGACCTTTGACCTCAAAAGGTAGATCAGATATAGATGTATAACCTTGCCTTTCAATAGGGGTTTGAATCACTCTATGAAGCTTCTTTAAAATACAATTCAGATTATTCGACACAGGCTTCAATATTTACAGCAATAATGTCATCCACTGTGTGACCTTGGAACGTAAGTCAGGGTCAACAATGCTTGAACATTAAACAGGCCTTATAGTGGTGTACAATCATGTGCAATTTGAAAATCCTATGTCAAAAACTTTTTTTTATCTCCCACAACCAAATTCTGCAAAACATACCCCGTGACCTTCAAAAGTAGGTCAAGGTCGCACAGGACTACAGGTTACTGAAGTTTTATAATTGTGCATAATCATGTGTAATTTGGAAGTCATATCTCAAAAACGTCTTAGTTATAGCAGTATCATCATTAACAACTGAACATTTGACCTATAAAAAGGTCACATATAGAGGTATGACCTTGACTTTTAATAGTCTTCTGAATGACTCCATGATACTTCTTTCCTGCAACATTCGGATGACTAATGATTTCTGTTACCGTAAGAACGTTAATAAATGGATGCGTGGTAAGAGCACACTAGGGCCACTGAAGCCAAAGTGAGCATTGCAATAGCCACATTTGGGTGATAGGCTAAAGAGAAATCTAAATTTGGTGAAACTTGGCATGCTGATCGATCAAAGCAATACCAAAAATTTGGACATATAGGTGAACATGATGGTCACTTTACTGGTTTTGATAGGTCATTTTTGGCCTCTTTCGTCTTTTTGACACATTTATAACAAGGAAAAGCATGTACAATTATGTGTAGAACATTTAAACAAAAAATATTTTCTACGTTAGCCTACAAAATTTAAAAAAATACAAAGGAAATTTTGTTATAGTTTTTTTTCATTTTTACATCACAAGCATACATATATACATAAAATGGGTGAAACACAAAGATTATGCCATGTACTACATATTTTTTTTAAAGACATCCAAAAAACTTATGTCTTAAAGAAATTAGGTTTAATTTAAATTTTAGCCCATAAAACCATTGTTGGCGGCCATCTTGGATTCAGAAATCGAAATCAAGGCTCTGATTTCATTTCGATATTATATCACTAGTATTAAACAAATTCATAAGCTTCTTTCTCAAAATAATCTACTCTTTTAGCTGCATCTCATAGTGGACATCTTTTAATGCGGCAATTCGAAACTTTTCTAATATTAGGGAACAATACCTTTTCTACCCAGAAATTTTTAGATGCGTTTGTTTTTTGTTATATGCCAAATATATTTCTTTCATGATAATCCTTGGACTTTATTGTTTGGAAATAAGATGGCCATTTTGAAGATATTTAGGTGGAACTTGGCAAAGAGGTCTGTTTATATCTATATGTTATCTGTCAGTTCAAGGCCAAATGAGGTCCAACTTAATATATCTATGGCATATCACACAATCTACCAAGTTTCATAAAGACTGGCCTTTAAATTTAGCAGATAATGTCAAATGTATTCTTAAGTACACAAAAATGGGTCATTTGGCCCCATATTGCTGAGTTGTACAATTAAGGTGGAAGCGGCGAAAAAAACAGCCATTGTACCGTATCTAATTTTTCAAATCAGTACGAGCTCCTAACAGATTGTTACGCAGGCCTTTTTTGACAGAAAAAGACATCACCCGCGCATGTTTGATAAAACCAAATACGAAATGAAAAAAATAAATCAAAGCTCCCAGTTTGATCTTTTTTTTGAACTTGTACATTGTACATATCATTCCAAGATAACGTGTCCCCCGGTTTGTCGTGCAAAACAATAAAGCAAGGGACAAATTATCCAGAGCAGACTATGGGCCATTGTTGGGCACGTGTATTGCCCTTTCAGGTATTCTTAGTGAATCTTTATTTCTTCATGTAGGCCGTATCAACATTTTCGTACCACACCTTTCCGAATTGTGATCTGTATTTTTCTTACTCCTGACGTTCACAACATTGCGAGGCAATCCCGCAGCATGTGGTAAGGCCACGATTAATCATTGATATGATCTTCTACCATTTTGATTATTTACAAATTGGTGAGGCTTAATTGGGATGCTTTGCATGCTCAGGAAAAAGGAGCAGTAATAATAGTATTTTATTATGTATATTTTTGATGATGGCATGAACATGGTAAATCACTGATTTTGAGCAAAAGTGCTTTCATAATAAATTTGCCTCATTGGCGTGAACATGCGACAGCATGGCACTTAGAACACAGGTAATAAACAGTCAGCATACTCCAGCATTTTCGTTGTCTGTTTGCCATAAAATTTCTCCAAATACAATATTTCCACGCATCTTGTATTGCTACGTTGAACATAAAGGCAAGACGCGACAATGACGGAGAAATGAATATAGAGCAGCTGGATTGAGTCAACGATGCCCAACGTGACAGCTCATTATTGAGTGCGTTTTAACTTAATCTTTTTTTCATCATCATTGCAGGTTTCGGTGAATGAGTAACATTTAACTTGAATTTCGTGAAAGAATTCTATAAAACCGGATGTATATGCCTGGACGTATACCCCCTACCTAACAGAACAAGCAACAAAGCTACTAATAGTTATTTGTTAATTTTAATCACCTCCAATGACCCGCACCTAAAACTGTGTTTATATGCAGAAATTTGCTTACAACTTTCAAATTTCTGAATTTGGCTTCACCAACTTTAAATTGAAGGCCACAATACCGCACATATTTAATATGTAATGGCTTGGTATCATGTTTGTCTGTATTTGTTTAGCCAAGAATTGAACTCCCAAAGCATATGCACGGAATGACTACAGGGGCGTGGTTCTCGCCAAATGGTCTCAACAGCCCTGTCAGTCATTTTCGTCCATGTGAATCGAAATGCAGCCGTTCAATACTTATATTTACGTTTATCTGAATGCATATCAGTTTAAAATCTGCCAACAACTGTAAAAATCTTACTTAATTCATTCACAACAACTCCGTTGTAGTGGGAGTAAACATGTTAGACAGAACAACCATGACAAATAATGTTCTCTAGGATAATCAAATCCACTAACAACTAAAATATAGTTCTTCAGAGGAACATTCAATCCAATGTTTGGGCAGACAATTCTAATGTATAAATGTGCTAATGTTTTGTTTAAAATCACGTTTATATTGTCATGTACCATTATGTTCTTCCAGAGTCATATCATCTGGACAAATGCAGTGCTTCGGTATATATTTCATTGTGCAATGTGATCCGGCGCTGTAGTTCATGATCTTGCGTTCTTGAGGGAATGAAGCGAAGAAATTATATATATTTATTGCTGGTCTTGAAAAACCGGTGCGAAACCATTACTAAAGGATAACCTATTAAAGGAACTTGGTACGGCCTTTTAATTGTAAAGGTGGTGTGATTAACAGTTTATGAAACAATTGGGTCTACAGGTAAGTATGCCTATTAATATACCTATACTAATGATCCTAAAATGTATCGTTACGGATCATAGCATAATTTAAATAAAGTGTTAAAGATCAAGACATGACACTACAGCTTTCAGACACCCCTTGAGCAAATTAAGGTTTAGGGATCTTCAGATTTAAAACCTGTATATGCAATTTTAAAGCAATTGGCCGGGCAGTTTCGAAAAAGAAGACTTTTTTAAGATTTTGCCAAATCTGAACCAAAAATATTATAAAAAATCCAAAAACCAATGAACCGTGACTAACTAAAAGGACTTGATGGAAACTTACCCAGGGTACATCTCCACAGGTTTCAACTATGTCCAACTGATGGTTATGGAGAAGTCGAAAACGTGATTTGTGGACGGACAACAGACAGACGGATGATGGATCAAGAGACTATGGTATAAGCTCAGGTGATACAGATCACCTGAGCCAAAATTGACTTCAGAACTTTGTGAGTGAAAATGGTTATATTGCAGAAGGTGACGATCCTCCAAATAAGGCCCAGCTTGGCAGTGCACATGGATGACATTCATGACATAAATTGTATATCACTCACAAAATATTGTAGTTACATGCCCTGCCCTCTTGACATTGGAAGAGTCAAATACAGTTTTATGTTGCTGATAGTGAAGCTCCTGAATCAGGGTTAAATGACATTCACCAGGTTAATCTTGACCTATTACCATAGTCACCATGATCACATGGCCGTTGAATTTAGGGTTTTGAGTTTTAACTTCAGAACTAATCAACCGACGTGTTTTGAGTGTCACTTGAGAACAATTTGTATATTTTTGCGCTCGATGATGATGTCACAGGAATGTGACCTTGGCTTAATTCTTAAAATCACAGGACCACTTACGTCTATGCATTCAAAGTCAAATGATCAAGAGACTGTCGCAGTCCTCTTGTTTCATTTTCTTCTTCCCATGCATGAACTCAGTAAAACATGCAAATGCATGACTGTACCTTTTATCATATCCTCAGCTCCGTACAAGGAAAAGACTGCGCAGTCTGCATTTGGCATCTCTACTCGTTTGTATTTCTTCGTTTCTTCGTCAGGGAATCCTGGTATTTTACTCACTATGAAGTATATTAAATACTCTGGCAATGTAAGTAATGTTTTAGGAATGTTAGAGTAAGCAAATTAACATTCCCATATTTGGACAGAACAAATATTTGAATATGGTCAAGTTGTCGTATTTTATTTTACAAGTCCGCTTATTCTCTATTAGAGATAGTACCGTTTATGTCATGTTTACTAATGGAAAACAAATTACAATGACACAAGGGTAAATGCAAGGAGGATTTGTCGAAATTCTAAGAATGTCTGTCACTTTGCATCAGGAAAGATGTTTGCTCACGCCATTGAGAAACTGGCCACAATGGGTCCTCAGCATAGATGACAATTTAAATTACTTTGTTTGCAATGTGAGCAGAGTAACTGACTCTTCCGAAACAACCATGAAGTACAACTAAAAACAGATACCAGTCAGTTCCTTTGAGCAGAGTAGTTTAATTTTCTACTATTGATAGTGGTGGCCTTATGATATGAGTTAGGGGAAGCTGACGTTACGGTCGACACTGATCTAGAAGGAATGAAAGACTTGGTCGGTCTTTCAAACATTATAAGATTCACTATCACAATTTGTCTCTGCCTATGAATAAGGTTGATTAAGTAAACAACCAATGTTCAGAGAGTACAACCAATGTTACATGGAGTGGCTAGATATTGTAGCATAGTAGCAAATTTTGCCGGTACAGCCACCAACCAAGGGAATGCAACAATATTAGGTGAGGTTTATTCCAGAGTAACACGATCATTTAAAAGGCATCAAACCAGGCTCGTCACATGCAAGTTATGATAGTCCCTTGTCAATTCATTTGCACCGTGAATTAAGATAGTGCCTATTGTAATCACGTTTATATAATGATAAGGTCTACGTTATTGAATTGAACAGCAAGACCTATACATGTGCCAGTCTAACATAAAATTAACTTACCTTTCATTAGTGTTAGAATTTTGTTCATCCTTTCTTTGAATTTCAGATGGGATAGTGTTCTTGGCCGTCCATCTACATTCAACACAAAACATTGGTACAATTTGTGAATTTTTATCATTTCTTCAATCAGTTCCTGTTTTGTTTCTGGCATCACAAATTGGATAACTTTTCGAAAATTGCGAGGCACTAACAATGGTATACCTCCAGCTTTCACGTGTAAATAAAAATAATCTTCATCTGCAGTGTTTCTGCTAAATTCAAAGAGGTCTTTGGGGTTGTCACCAACCAGCTGTTTCAACTTGGCCATCACTCTGTCTTTCCATTTCTCAAACAGTTTAGCAGAAACCATCTCGTTTCGTTTCCGGTAATTTGCTATGCTGATGTATCCTTTGACATTGGAGCTGGCAATAGCACTTGCTAAAATCACCAGTCCATTCAATTCATCTTCGTCTGTTGGTTCAGCGATATGTGCAGTAACTGGTCCCATGTTATATGCTGCCCTTGTTGCTGGCCATTGCTTCAAATGCTCTGAAAATATAGACATGCTATATGCCCCTTTAGTTGTGCATTAAAGGCCGCACGAGGGATTTATATCATCACATGGTGCTTGTACGTTCAGTCTAACTGAACTGGAATAGCGCATATCCCTTATTGGCATGGGAAGTGCATACAACCAGCAGTACTAGATTATATGTTCTCTTACTGTTAACTGTAACATATGTCACTCCGATCCGCCTGCATTTTTATATTCCTTATGAGAGGAATTTAAGATATGAACATGTGAAAAATTATCAGAGATATATATTTTTAAAAATGTAATTGGTATCAATAAAGCACGAACTTCCATTTTCCAGGCTCTTTTTTTCTCCAGTGCCAAATAAATATTGTTTGATGGATATTCCATGGTTTTAGAGGAGCTAAATCCAAAATCATATTCCATTCCAGTCTTACTACCAACAAAACTGTTGCAACTTAATCGTTACGTGCAAGCAGCAACGACGTTGTGCATCGACATGTCCGAAAAATCGAATGTGCGCAGCGATGTTCAATTGTACGTCAAATGTGACGCGGTGTGATAACGGCCAGAGTAAACAAAGATAGCACATCTGAGCGCGGTTTAAAGTAGGCCTATATGACATACTTTTTCATGTTAATACCAGGTCAGACATAGAATCAGTAGAACCTTACATAAATAGGAGTAAAATATGAAAATTCCTCATAACATTCAAAAATGATCTGCGGTCACTCGTGAATGTTTCCGACAAATGTGCTTTCTCGTGGTTTTATTTGTTATTCAAAATTATTTATTGCGGTTCCTATCTTGATTATCCCTTATTCTTTCCCCTTCTGTTTGGCTTGTCCAGCAATATTGCCTGGCCTTGTCACATGTTTTAGACCTTTGTCTCTCTTTCAATTCCCACCGGTTTTTTATATTCTTCTCTCTCTCCCTCGCTCGCTTTGGTGAGCCGGATTGTTTTTTTTTTTTTTTTTTTTACTTACCTGCGTTACTCCTTGGGTGTTTTGTCGTATTGGACCGATTTTACATTTGTTGAGGATGAGATCCGATCGTTCGATGTACACACAATTCAGCTTATTGCAATAGTGATCGTCTGTTTCACGGCAATTATAGCCTATAGGTCCAGAAGGGAAAATCTTAGGGTGCCGGCAAAAGTGAATTATGCGGCCATGGACAAAGTCTCCATGAACCTGTTGACTCTCAAAATGTGGACGATATCACGGGTTTCTTATCGCAATGGGATCGATTCATGGAAGGCGTTGGTGCCGGACTATTAGTTATGGGAGATACAATTTGTTTACCGGGAGACAAAGACTTGGCTGTTTCTGACAATCATGAGCTTGCTGACTTCAAATCTCAGCAGCAAGATTTCATTGAGAACGATTACCAGCCTTGAAAAGGAGTTGGCTCAAAAGTTGGAGCAATTGCACCACAAAGGATTAAAGACAAAGGTTCATAAGCCGAGAGCTAATATCGCCGACGTTGATGGTAGGCTCTCGATTGACCTTGGAGATGCTGTAAAGCAGATGCCACAAATAAGTTTGGATAATACACGGCCGGTGATTTCGACGGCCAGACCAGATATATATCGTAGACCTAATTTGGGGTTGAAGTCGAGAGTCGAGGGGGGGGGGGGGTACAGAGAGAAGTGGAAATCAAGTTAAGCGACTGGACAGAGGACATTTTAATTGCAGCTATATGTCATATTGCATTGCAATCGGAGGGTCAAGGACGTAATCATGTCAAAACTGAACGTTTGGGTAAGCATGGGTATGGTTCCTTCACTTCTAGGAATTTGCATTCTAAATATCGGTCTTCCAGTGGGCATACGAGTGACAGATTGAGTACGAACACAAAGACACATCAAAGGTACGTTGTGGTATTGATACGGACGCTCACGATTTACCAATTTCATATACTGATGAATAGTCATAAAATCGTCACTCCCATAGTGATTCTAACTACAGTGGTAGTGGTAGTGTTTCTCGTTCAGCCTGTAAGAAGGGTAAGCGTATGTCAAAGTTAAAGTCAGGCAGAATGAAAACGTTGGCGACAATGTGAGGAGGGTAGAAGTATGTACACACACAGCATTGTAATTACAATAAGCCATTAAGGAGCTGAAGTACGCTCAATTAGATCTTGAGCTGTTTGTAGCTGGCTTCGTTCAATCTTTAGACAAGCAACTGAGAAGAGAAGATTTGACATTATCTACTCAAAAGTTTAATCACTTGAAAGGTTTGATGTGTGCTGCTTCGCATCAAGTATGTGATGTTGTTTGAGATTT
Source organism: Hermodice carunculata (assembly GCA_964020975.1). Classification (NCBI taxonomy): domain Eukaryota; kingdom Metazoa; phylum Annelida; class Polychaeta; order Eunicida; family Amphinomidae; genus Hermodice; species Hermodice carunculata. Next base: position 11,876,882 of record OZ026622.1, read on the forward strand.
GAATGCTGCAGTGGTACTAGACATAGTACCACCGTAGCATTTAGGTAGGCCTATCAATAAAGAAACATCACATTTGCTTTATTCAGAAAAAAAACATCAGCTCGGCATATTTGTATTGGAAATACAAACATGGTGCCATCAGTTAGCAGAATGACGGGTAAGGGGATTGATGACACCGAAACAGATCTTGTGCTGGTTCCCCGTTGACGACATTTTAATATAAAAGCTAATGAAGCCTAAAACTTTCTTCTAAATTTTAAAAATATGATTTTTTTCCTTTTACAAATTAATTTGCAAGTATGATTAAGAACTGTGCAGTTTTTTCAATGAGTGGTACAGTAGAGGAATTTGATCTGGAATATCGGACTTGACAGTGTTTTTTAAACGGTACTTGGTCTTACAGATTTGGGTTTGTTAAGTTTCTCTTTATATTAGATAGAAATGGGGAAGCGGCAAGAGGGGGGGGGGGGGGGTCGTACATGACATCCAGCGACAAATTTTTGCTGGTCATGAAAAGGTCAAATCTGGTTAAGGGTCCTTTAAATCTGGCTCCAATGATATTAGTTGTTCTGGTAGCAAGGGCAAGGCAATCCGGTTTTGTAAGCCATTTCAAGCAGGAAAATGTAATAAGGGACCAAAACATAATTATGTTATGAATGGCAAACATCACAATGTGTCACACATATTGTAATGGCAGATAATTCTGTGAATAAAGACAAACCTATCATAAGCATCACAAAATCCAACACTTCACAAAATAAATTAATTGCAAAATTCAACTTTTCAATATAATTACTGTTAAAATTTGTATGGAATATAACCAAAAGATCTTTTGTGGGTCTAATCTCATGCAACGTGTCAATTGTCAGACTATTATTGTTTATTATTTCATTCACGTATTTCGCATGTGTACTCAGAAAAATAAAGTAAAAGAACTAATGTATAAAATTGAACAAAAATAATAAATATATTAGAAAGAATGATAATAGACATTCACAAATTGATAAATTGGCACTTAGAAGCTATGCTGCAAAACATGGGACATGTAAATTCAGATTCCGTGTAGAAGCGACTTTCTTCGGAGGATAATCAAATGGTCTCTCCAACTTGTCTTGGGACAAGCGTCCAAAATTCAAAATATCAAGCCACCTTGCAAAGAAGGCTAGGTCTTTCAATTCAGTTATGATGATATTTACCAATAACATAATTTAGTAATTACTTGCCTTGAGAGGGTTATACTCTAAAGGCATGATAATATTTGGGACTCTCATTATCTGTATCGGACCCTCCAAAATATATGCAAGCAGCCCTAAGGTGACAGAGGGGCACAAACATGTGCCAGTTGGAAGTCCTAATTTATTAAAAAAAAAAAAAAAGCCGTACTGCAGTTGGACGCCGGGAAGAAGGGAACACAATATTTTAGCCTGTTTGACGTACTGATTTGCAAATCTGCAGGATAAAGTTGCATGGAAGTGTAGCACACAGATGAATACTTCATTGCTATGTCACTCCGACATACATGTATGTGATCGGATGACATAGTTTTACAATATAACATGTATTTCAGACCTGGCATATGGTCTGGTGATTTCATGACACTGTCAACGCACCATTTATTCAAATGAATAGTATATTGATTGGTCACTGAGAACAATGTACATGACCGAGTCACCTAAATTTAATTCATGGTTTTTATTTTAGTCCTGATATGTGCCTGTGCAAACCTTCGTACCAACAACCCCCCCCCCCCACACACACACACACAAACAAACCAAAAAAAACCAAAAACAAAACAAAACAAAAAACAAAAAAACAATACAAACAAAAAATATTCAAGTCAAAATTCAAAGTAGTTTGGTCTTTTTAAATTGAAGGACATGCTTCGAATTAAAGAAATAATTTATGACCAGGAAATGGTAGCAGTTCCTTGGTGTGAATAATGGCTGCATGAGCCATTTCCAAAAGCTAAAAGAAGTTTTGGATTAAATATCAATAATAGCCAAAGGCACGAAAATGCTGCAGTTCCTGTTTTATCAATTAATGTCGAAGAGTCCTCAGAGGTTTCGCTGGGTATATATTAAACATTTCCACACAGAGATGTTGTAAATTTCGGAACAGTCATTTTCGATAGAACTGTCGTCTCCGAATCACTCAAGTATGCATTGGTCCTTCCATTAAGTGAACACCCGGGACAGGCCTATCAAGTGGTCACATGAAGCAAGTGGGTTATCAATGGAGCTACAATAACGGTGAAAGATTGTGTCCTTAGACTGTAGGATGAATGGGAGCCAGCAAAGATCAAATTACAACCGGAGGTATTTAGTAGCATCTTAAGCTCTTGCTTTCATGCACATACTAACAGCAGGCATAGTTAATGTGTCAACTTTGAAAAAACATCTACCTAAACTGGAGTAGGCGTTTCACGCCCAAACAGTTGTATACTAACACATGACTAAAGGGCGCAGATACGGTAGCCAATAAAAGTGCCTTGCAATAAAAGCTATATGATCGAATGGAAATGTAAAAGTGTGGCGGGAGTTGTATACTTTGTACCGGCCCATATGCGGTCACCCGTGTTGATCATGATGCAAGTGTTGTACATCTGCACATCTTTTCTCGTTATGGTGGCTAGTTTGTGCGAAATGCAGTTGGAAGCATAAAGGAAATTGTGCGAGAAAGATTGTGCCTAGAGATGGGCGCTTAAGCCAACAATGATGGCCTTGCAGTTGCATATACCAGCACAAAGTTACCCCCAGATAATAGAAAAGCAAGCCGAGGAACAAATTGTCATTGTGTCATCAATTGAACAAATCAAAACTACTGTAAAATTTACATATGACTGGTGAGACATTCAGGTATGTTTGTCAAAATGGAACATAAGTATGGCTTCCCATCTAATTGCAGCACTTCCTGCTAATTATATATTTTCAGGATATCATTGGCCAGGCAAATTCTACAATACAAAATGCATAGAAATGGTTTCGCCAGTTTCCACAATAAAATCAGATAACAACTATTCGATGAGATGGATCAGGATTAACATCCAAACGTAGTATGGCATTAGGTGTCAGATGATTATCGTTGAATAGGTAAGTCAGTTAAACTTGGGAGCCGGTTGTGTTTGGTTCCATTGGGATTGCAAAGATACTGGAAGGCCCGTGACAATGTAAAAACATTTTGACCAGAGAACATATTGCCTTCTTTTCGTGGTATCTCTCTCCACCAGCATACTTAGAAGCAAATTTTTACCAAGCAGAAATTGCAGTTACAAAGTGACTGTAAATACATCACAGTGAACATTATATATCACAGTGCCCTGGGCATATTTTCATGTAGTGTTTGTTTTGTGATGCATCTCAGTAACATATATAAGGAAAATCTATCTATCACATCAGAATATTTTGTGGTAACAAAGTTCATACTAGGTTAGTCACTGTGTCCCATAAAAAGGTCAAAGTGACCTCAAAATGAAATGAAACTATTATTTGTATAATAATGAAACTTAGTAATATACTAAAAAAAGTCAAAGAGCACCAGGCCCTTTAAAGATATCATGGTAACAAAGGTTGATGTGGACATATAGTCGCACACTCATGATGATGGACGGATTGACAGAGAACATGAGAACATACCCCCCCCCCCCCCTTTCACTGGGGCAGGCAAAAATATCACGAGTCAACCTCACGGCAGCGTAATCACAGTTAAAAGCATATTTTGCATGTTCATTGGTATTACCAAGACCTTTTTGGACTTAAATAATCGACATGAAACCAACTCTAATGAATTTTAGTTCTAGACTTATATGTTACCTGAATAATCACAGACGCCGGGGATACAGTTACGCCCGGCTAAAAGTTAACAGCCAAACGCTTTTTTCGCGTTTTGCTGGTGTTTGGCTTGTGTTTGGAAACGTTTGAAAACGTTTGGAATGTGTTTGGAAAGTGTTTGGAATGTGTTTGGAAAGCGTTTGGAAAGCGTTTGGGAAAAATCTCAAACACTTTTACAAAACGTTCGAACACTTTCACAAAGCTACCGAACACTTCTCCAAACGCGTTCAAACACTTTCCAAACGAGTTGAACAATTACCCGAACGATTTCAAACACTTTCGCAAACGCATTTAAACACTTTGCATTTCAAACACTTCCATTTAAATGATGAAGAATCTCCAAACGTATTTTCAACAGGTCCAGCAATATATGATGCACCTACATGTAAATGTGCACTTATCCAACATTATAGGTTGTATATATTTATATAAAACACAATCCAAATACGTTTACCCAAGTGTCTAATTCAACTAAAATTAATTAAAGACTTAATTCTTCATTTAAGATGTCATGAATACTTCATCTTTCAAAAACTGTTTCGGAGTAAATCTATAGGTAATATCATGATCAGATCATGATTCATGATCTGATCATGATATTGCCTATAAATTTACTCCGAAATAGTTCCTAATTTTCAATTAAAATATATATAATTAATCCAAGGACCAAGTAGCTTTCGTTGCGTTTTCCACTGTATCACAGGCATAAACCAGTTGCAATTTGTGACGCAAACAAGAAAACAATGATATAGCCTACAATGTATACACATGCATTGTACGTGATACATGTACAAACTGTTAGATAGAACTGATTTTTTTGAACAAGCATAATTTCAACTTTATTGTGAAATATACATAATAGAGCTTTTTGGCTTATCCATAAATGAAGGCATGTACATGTTGTTGGGATTTTTAAGTGCTGATAAGCTTTTTAGACACTTGTTAAAAATATTCCTGTCATAAGAATTAGATTACCAAAAGTACATGTACATGTATCACATACGTTTGGCCCAAAGTGTAAAGTGTTTAAAATCGTTTGGAAACGTGTTTGAAAACGTTCGATTTTCAGCAAACGCGTTCGGCAAAGTGTTTGAAAGTGTTTGATAAAGTGTTTGTAAAGCGTTTGGAAAGTGTTTGCAAAGTGTTTGCTACGCGTTTGCAAAACGTTTGACTTCCACTGAAAGTGTTTGGGAAACGTTTGGGAAACGTTGGTGCGTTTGGCGTTTGTTAACTTGAACGCGAGCGTAACTGTACATATATATATATATATATATATATATATATATATATATATATATATATATATATATATATATATATAATATATATATATATATTAATCCTGAAATAACATGATTGCACTTACCCTAGCTTCATTCCATAACTTGGCTGATTCTCTCAAAGCTTGATAAGAATGGTGGATGATAAGGTTTGTAAAGAGAATAAATCTGCTAACACTTAATTTCCTCCACATAGGAAAAATTGCACCTAGTACGAAGGTCAGTAAGACAGAAAATATGATACGCTTATGTCCAGATTGAGAAGGTAAAGGCCATTACTGTCCTGCCGGTCCGACCCAAACATTATGGGGCATACCTCCCAAAATTCGTCTGCATGCATGTTGTATGGACAAATTGCATTGTTGTGCAGTTAGAGCAATACGTTTGTGAGTAAATCAAATAAAACGACAAGAGAAAAGGTTGATTCTTTCATATAAAACTGGTACATGAATATCGCATGGGTAGTTTGAGCTATCTTGCTGTGTATACAAGACATCAGTGAACGGCTTGGAGGGCCAACAGTCCGAATGTTTGCAAATTTGGAAATGATTTAATTTGTATATTATAACACTGCTCTTGCCATCAATACACTAACCTGTGCAAACCGTCATTGTAGCCGCTGCACTATCTACTACACCTTGCATGCAGGTGATTCTTAGGCTGTAAGTTGTCTCTGGCTGCAGATCATAGAAAGTGTGCCCATGATCATGTTTCTCTTTCACAACTTGTTTGGTATGTTCGTCATTGAAAATACACAACTCATATCTGTCATGGTGTCCCACAGCTGGATGTTCCCACTCCACAGTGATAGACGCGTCCGTGATATTCTGAGATTTGAACTGCTGTGGGCTACCAGGGACTGAAGTAAAGAAACAACATTTTCAGGCGTTAATGCAAACAAGCTTGGGGTTACTCATAATACATTGGTCACAAGTGAGCTGAGCAGTGCTTTCCCTGCATTGAAACATTTGGCAAATTTCATAGGGAAGGTTGCATGCTAGCCGACCTTTACAGCAAGAACGGCCCCAAACAGCACACTGAAATTGATGAACCATACAACCAGCAAGGGAATACGCAGGAGTACAGGTGTTCATATGAAGACTACAAAATATGCTTTACTTTGCAGGAAGAATATCGTGTGTAATGTCTGGGTTCAGTTAACAATATAAGCATGTGGCACATGCAACAAAAACCCCTTTTCAGCAAGATTTTAGGGAAGACATTTCTGTTACCATGTAATTGGGAAAAACCACTGCCACTAAAAAGCTTGATCAGGTGATAGGGACAGGTACTTTAGCTTGGATGATCTGCGCCTAAATCAGGATATTTGACACACCTTCCATATTTCATTGGTGTAGGGCAAGCGTTCCATATTATGCTTTCAACATGCTTAACGATAGTCGTAGCTTGTGCACTTGTGCTCCAAAGCCACACAGTCATGTAGATAACAGCTATATGCTATTGTCTTGTGTTTCCCTACGATAGTTAATCTAACAAAGAAAGATATTTTTCAAGTTGGTGACTCATGCTGTAACACATCCAGTGCACAGTTTAGATACATCATTAACTGGCATCCTACCTCCTTACTTTAACTTTTTATATGTGATATCAAATAGGGCCCTTCAGAGATTTTACCATGGTATACAATAGGGCTGTGTAAACAGCCCATGCTCAGCTGACCTAGAGTTTCATCACACTTGTGTTTCTGTGAAGTTGGGATAAGACAAGACAGGTAGACACTTATCAATGCCAAATCCCTACAAAGTTTGACATAGTAGTCAATAGGAAAGGTGCATTTACAAATAATACCATATTTGAAAAAATCAATAAAAATATAAGTATCCACAGCAGTGCCACCTGGTGAACAACTTTGTTTGACCTTTTCACAAGGAACATATCCACCACGTTCCAGCTTAATCTCAGGGACGGTTTTGGACAAAAACTTGAAAAGAGCGACAACTGACAAAAATCATTCAAAAATAGAAAAGAAAACTTACAGCGCTACCTGGTGAACAAATTAAGAACTAGAAAATCCGAGGAGTGTTGCTGTGAGGTTTCAAAGCAATAGGGTGAATGATTTCGGAGAAACAGATATTTCAGATTTGTCAAAAAAAAAAAAAACCAAAACGAAAAAATTTATAAAAAAACTAAAAATCACTGGAGCGTGACCACTAGAATAAACCTGGTAGAAACCTACCCAAGGTACATGGATTCCATTTTGGAAGTGAACCTGGTCGATACTTTCGGAGAAGAAGCCCAAACCGTGGGTTAACATTACCCACTGAGCAACTTTTTTTACCCTTCCACAAGGAACATATCCACCAAGTTTCAGCTAAATAGGAGTGATGGTTATGGGGAAAAAGTCGAAAATAGCAAAACACACAAAAATGATTTAAAAAATTATGGCGCCACCTGGTGAACAACTTTGTTTGACCTTTTCACAAAGAAAATATCCACCACGTTCCAGCTTAATCTCAGGGACGGTTTTGGACAAAAACTTGAAAACGGCGAAAACTGACAAAAATCATTCGAAAAATAGAAAAGAAAACTTACAGCGCTACCTGTTATACAATTAAGAACTAGGAAATCCGAGAAGTGTCGCTGTGAGGTTTCAAAGCAATTGGGTGAATGGTTTCGGAGAAATAGATTTTTCAAGATTTGTCAAAAAAAAAAAAAAAAAACGAAAAAATTCATAAAAAATCTAAAAATCACTGGAGCGTGACCACTTGAATAACCTGGTAGAAACCTACCCAAGGCACATGGATATCAATTGGGAAGTGAATCTGGTCGATTCTTTCGGAGAAGAAGCCCAAACCGTGGGTTAACATTACCCACTGAGCAACTTTTTTGACCCTTCCACAAGGAACATATCCACCAAGATTCAGCTAAATAGGAGTGATGGTTACGGGGAAAAAGTCGAAAATAGCAAAACACACAAAAATGATTAAAAAAATTACGGCGCCACTTGGTGAACATATTAAGAACTAAGAGTCCCTAGGAGTATAACTGTGTGATATCAAAGCAATTGAGTGAGTGGTTTTTTGAGAATTTTTTTTTAATTTGTCAAAATAAAAAAAAAAAAAAAAAAAAATCGTAAAAAAAAGAAAAAAATTGGAGCATGACCACAAACTTGGTAGAAACTCTTCCAAAGTATATTGTCTCCAAGTTTTAAGTCAATCTGGATGACGGTTTTGGAGAATAAGTTAAACATTTGAATTAGCATTGGAATGCCCAATGACTTACATGGTAAACAATAAGAAAAGTGCATTTACCGATCAGTACCCAAATTTAAAAAAAAAAAGAAAAAAAAGGTAAAAATCAGGACTCTACAGCAGTGCAACAACTTTGTTTTACCCTTCTACAAGGATGATATCCACCAAGTTTCAGCTTAATTGTGAATGTTCTGAAGAAGTCGAAAAAAGCAATACTACACAAAAAATCATTAAAAAAGAAATGCAGTGCCATCTGGTAAATAAATTAACAACTAGGAGTGTTCCTGTGTCATGTCAAAGCATTTGGGTGAGCGGTTTCGGAGAAGAAGATGTTTTAAGGCTTTTACATGGATTGCAGAGCAGGCCAAGCCTATGTTAATCAATCGCAATGGCACAAGTGGTGGCATATACTTTCCTACCTACTTCCATGTGGCCCCCGAAAAGATAAAATTGTGTTTAAAAATAAAAACCAAATCACTGAAGCATGACCATTTGACCAAACTTGGCAGAGACCCACCCAAGGCACATCCGAACCCAAGGCACATCCCAAGCAAGTTTAAAGGGAATCTGGTTGATGGTTTTGGAGAATGAGTCGAAAATATAAATTGTGGACAGACAACGGACGTCCGACGGTGGACGGACCGACGGACAGACGACGGACCCTCACAAAACCTCGGCTGACTGACAATACAGCTGAAGTAAAAAATCCAAAATCATTGGACCATGACCATTTGAACAAACTTGGTAGTGACACACTCAAGGCGCATTCCCGCCAAGTTTGAGGTGAATCAGGCCAGTGGTTGGGAGAAATCGAAAATGTGAATTGTTGACGCCGACAGACGGACGACAAACGTACGACGGATGCCAAGCTACCAACTGAGGTCACCTGCCTGACAAGTCAGCTGAGTTAAAAAAAAATCAGGGTTACTCTTTTCATTTCGAGATATATATTCCCTAAAGCACAACACAGGTATACAGAAGCCGTTTGATTTTTCCCTTCCGTTGTTGATGCATTTATATTTTTTTTACTTCCACTATTATAAAATATCAAAAGTGGTTCCACGTGCCTAATACTTGATATTTATTTCAAATTGAATTGCCCTATAATATATCAAGATACAAATAACGGGTTCTGCAGACAATGAAATGATACAGGAGTATTTACAGGACAGAAATCTTCACGGATACACTCTACTTCAAGATATATATCATACCACAAAAGCATAGCCTAGGCAACATCCACATAAAATATAGACCCATATCTTTTACATGGATTGCAGAGCAGGCCAAGCCTATATTAATCACTCTCCATGGCACAAACGGTCACGTATACTTCCATACTCACTTCCACATGGCACCATATGTCAGCTGTGGACAAAACCAGTGTTTTGCAGACAGGACATAACATAAGGGTTAATCCATGTAGTAGTTTTTGCCTAAAATACCAAGTTTGACGTTCTCAACATTCATTCATCACTTTAAAAAAGCGTTATTTAACAATGTACCATACACGCTTTTATAGAAGAAATATTTCATCCCATATGGATATCTACAACTAAAAAGAAAAATGTGAGACTAGATAATTTACAGATGGATCTTCGGAAAATGTATTGGCGGAAAGATGGTAGCCCTTAACGACATTCATGTCAATATTTCGCACTTTATTTGGTTTACTTGTTTTATATGAGCACTCGTGAAATGCCTGAAAGCGCTCCATATGTCAATTAACTTTGGTGGACCACTTTGCTAAGCACATTGTTTTGACCCCCCCCCCCCCCCCCCGCAAAATCATGTGTTAAAAACGAAGTGTTTTGTTCCAGCGATTTGTTTAGATGACACCCATGTTTATACTTTACTGTTATTGATTCGCAAGACGGACAAAAATGTTTTCAAGCCATGGACGCATGATCCGCCCACACCAATACAACATGAGACATGCAACACACAGAAATATTGAATTCAAACTTGTAAATAGGACCAACTTGCTGGCTTGAAGCGTCCATATTACAAAACTCTGGTCATTATGATATTCGGGTTAAACAATATGGAATTACACAATGCATTTGCTCACGTATTCACTGATATATATATATATATATATATATATATATATATATATATATATATATATATATATATATATATATATATATTGTATTTGTGTCTTTTTGTCCAAAACCACTTCCTAGTAGTCATTACACTATTCCGTAGTCCGAACTCTTTACTCTCCATAAGCTAACCTGTCCCTGTCTAACTTATATACATAGAAGTTATATTGTCCATATTGCACAGGTTCCTCTGTAAAATTTTGACATAGGCTGTATTAGCCCAAATAAATTTAAGGGTCTTCAGCGGGTAACTACTCAACATGTTTCGGAGCCTTTTACCCGTACATGTCTCTCTGAGTAGCGGCTCCTGTCTAAGCTAAATATTCAGCAAAGACAACTCACATAATAATGAATAAATATGAACGTGGCAATTGATGAATTAGCTAAATATGTGAAGTTTTGCTTATAAATGCAGAGCTTCATATCAAAGAAGAACACCTGTCAAACAAACCATAATTACCAAATTTGCGTAGTACAGGTTCAGATAAGAACAATTTGACTTACCCCTGAACCAATATGTACCCTTTCTAGCTGGACAGCTTATCCTAGTTAAACCATCCACCAATGTTTAACTGAAGTGGAAACAAGCTGGGGCATTATATTCAGTCCCAGTGATTGTAAAATAAACAGTTGCAGCTAGACCACCTTTGCAAACCAAGGAAAATCTTAACAAGACTGTAACAATGTACATCCTGCACCAGGGATGTAAAACAAACTCCATGATGACACCTACTCCTCAAACCATTAAGCTCTATTTAACTGCCAACCCTGAGTCAATGTGTCAACTTAATGTGTCAGGTTTGTGACACTTGAGAAAATACTGTCAATTTTGAGTAATTTTTTAATACTGTGTAAATGTGCATTTAGGCATATCAGAAAAGAATGGAAGTCATTAGCTTTTATGCCAAAAACATGCTATGAAAACAATTTTTCTTAACCGGATTTTAAGTACAATTAGGCAAAAATGCAACTGTCGTAGGCCGGTTCTTGCTACCTGTAGCCCCTGGGGGTTTACCTAACAGAAAACATGTGGGCCTAAAATGCCTGAAAGTGAATATTAAAACAGCAAGATGCCAAAAGATAAGGTTAAGTCGCAAAACAGTCAAGTCTAAAAACTGTAAATTATTGTGGCCAAACTTTCTAATAATCTTTGGATGTTAATAGTAGAATTATAGGGCAAGTCAGAAAAGAATGAAAGTCTTTTGTATTTATGTCAGAGAATGCAATGAAAATATTAACTAGATATGAAGTATAATTAGGCAAGCTTTTAACTGTTGTAGGCCGCTTCCTGCTACCTGTAGCCCCTGGGGGTTTACCTAACAGAAAACAAACTAGCCTAAAATGTCTGAAAGGTGAACATTTAAACATAATGATGTCAAAAGATAAAATTTAGTAGCAAAACAGGCAAGTCTAAAATCTCTAAAATTATTGAAGCCGAACTTTCTAACCTTCTCAGGATATTTACAGCAAAATTTGTAGAAATATTTGATCAAAAGTACACCTTTGAATCCTCTTGACTCAAGTTTATTGTAAATAAATTTGGTTCTTGATACAAAGTCCTGAAATTTCGAACAAATGCGACCAAATCTCAAAATCTGTGACAAAAATGTATTATATCCAATAGTATCCGAAATATTACTGTCCGGGAAAGGATCATTAACTACTTCAAAGTTAAACTCATCTATTTTGTGATAGACTTTAATACAAAACCTGTCATTAGTGACCTGAATATCCAAGTCCAAAAACACATCTCTGAAACCATCTGAATTGTTACCCTCCAAAGGGATATCTTTTGGGTAAATTTCTTTAGCAATATCACTGAAATTTTGTATATTTACACAAGCAATGTCATCAATATATCTTGCATTGTTTGATAATTTCATAGCCATTTCAAGGTCCTTTTTCATCAATTTATCCATATACTTAAATTCAAGCCAGGTTAAATACAAATCTGCCAGTAAAGGGGAGCAGTTGCTGCCCATGTACATATATATATATATATATATATATATATATATATATATATATATATATATATATATATATATATATATATATATATATATATATATATATATAAATATATATATATATATATATATATGTATGTATATAATTACTACAAGGTGATTTTGTTTGCGTATTTATCGATTTAATTTGCCATGTAAGAATCAGAATAAACCATGACTGGGCAGAGTTCTCAGGAATTTGATCGCTTCGGTCCTTGAGGCCCGAGAGCCATCAAATTCCTGATAATTCCATCACGGCCGTCATGGTTTACTCCCTAATTCTACCATGGCAGCGGCAAAAATGCCCCTTTTCATTGTTGTAGCCAGAGCCAATACATTTGGATAATATAAATTACCCTGTGATGTAAACAGTGTAATTCCATGCACACACGCCTGCCCTTAATGACCCAATTTTCACTACAACGCCCTGACTTTGATATGAACACGCAGACTCCTCAAAACTGCTTTAATCTTTTCAGTCATGTCATCTGAAAAGTTCAATGTCCTAGAAGTGCACAAAAGTGCGTGATCATTCAGGTCATTTAATGCAACCTTAACATGTGTACTGGAACTGCGTTCCTAAAAATTGTCAAGACTTCAGTCCTAGAAGTGCATTTGGAGTGCATTTCTTTCAGTAGGACTTCCACAGAAGTGCACGCTGTACAGAGGAAGTGCATAAAAAGTGCGCACTTCATTGCATTTCCTTATGGCCTGGGAGAGGTATTATCCAAAATATATGTGTAATTAGTTTTAAGGGAAGATTAATTTGTAGAATTAAAATGTAATGTAAAATTTATACAATGGGACTTTTCCAGAGTGAAGATGTTTGGATAAATTCTATAGCATTTTTCAAGAACTGTGACACAAAATTATGCTCCAATGCTCCCGTTGGACAGTGCTAGACCAGCTGCTACATGCAAGCGACCAGCAAAATCACCCCATAAACCACCACCCATTAAAAAAAGCGGTGGTTCTAATCAACCTGAACCAAGTAGCAAGTTCACAGAGAAGCTGGCTAATGTGCCGTTATTTTGCAGTGAAGTCAACCCAAACACACCTTTTTAAATCAACTTGTCTGGACGGTTAACTTGGGCTGGGGAAAAAGCAGAGCTGCTGCATATTGCCACGGTGGTGTAGTATCGGATTTAGTAGCACTAGGTTCCAGGTTCGTTCTCCGAGTTACCAGGGGAAACTGTCATCAACGTATTTTTCTAAAATACGACTTACTATCTTAACTTTAATCTGCCCGCTCAGATGAATCTGAAGCAGTTATCATCCGTTTGTTAAATCCAAATGCAACACATTACCACCATGGCATCCTCGCACACAGGGTGAGGGTTATTTTAAACATGGCGCAATGCATTGTGAGAAAGGAAAATGACAGTGAATTGCAGCCACGTGTTTTCAGCACCCTTCCAGGTGTCCGTTCTCCGAGTTACCTGGGCAAACGGTCGTTAAAGTACTTTAAAACATGACTTACTATCTTAAATTTAATCTGCCTGCTCGGTTTGGTCTGAAACAGTTATCAATCCAAATGCGACAAGATTCCATGTGGTGGCAAGCACCATTTTGAACATAGCGCAACGAATGCAATGATTGCAGGACAGTCTCACAAAAATCATTTGATTTGGATATCAAAGAGAATCACGGCAACAGCATATATCACACTAAGAATTTCAATACGGCTAATCTAAAACAACTTGAAGTTTCAAAAGCAGTCAAAGAACTACAATAAAGATTGGTAGTCACTAACATAGATAAGGCAGGGAACAATTTTGGGATCATCTGCAAAAAATATAATCTCGATGTTTTGAAAAAAGAACTTGGTATTAATAATATTTCTGACATAAGAGGAAATGACGTGCATAAATTACACAAACAATCCATTGATAATTTGATAGATACACATAAAGATGAGATGAAAAGAAATTTTAATATCAAAATTTCTGAAGAGGACTCCTCTATTCCACTTTTGTTCTGTATACCCAAATCACATAAAAACCCTTTTAAATCAAGATTCATAGCTGGTGCTGCAAAATGTACAACAAAACAATTATCAAAAGAAGTAACATAGTGTTTGACTGCAATCAGGAATCATTTTCGTAAATACTGTAATACAATTTCTAGAAACTGTGAAATAAATTGTTTTTGGAGTGTTTCAATTCTTCCTAGTTTGTATCTAAAATCAAGATGTAAAAGGAAAAAATATCAAATGTTTTTATTTTTCTACACTGTACACAAATCTACCCATAGGTGAAGTCAAAAGTTCTCTTTCAGAATAGGCAAAATGTTAAAACATAATGGTAAACCATACCTTAATATCAATTCATATACAAAGTAAACATATTGGTTACACAATAAATATTAAAAAAACTAACGTTAAATCTTACACTGTTAAAACTTTGATATATGTTATAAAATTTCTTTTGGATAATACTTTTGTTCAATGCAGACCTTTGGTTTTTCAACAAATAAAAGGCATTCCAATGGGTAGCAACTGCTCCCCTTTACTGGCAGATTTGTATTTAACCTGGCTTGAATTTAAGTATATGGATAAATTGATGAAAAAGGACTTCCAAATGGCTACAAAATTATCAAACAACGCAAGATATATTGATGACATTGCTTGTGTAAATGTACAAATTTTCAGTGAAATTGCTAAAGAAATCTACCCAAAGGATATCCCTTTGGAGGGTAGCAATTCAGATGGTTTCAGAGATGTGCTTTTGAACTTGGATATTCAGATCACTAATAACAGGTTTTGTATTAAAGTCTATCACAAAATAGATCAGTTTAACTTTGAAGTATGTTAATTATCCTTTCCCGCACAGTAATATTTCGGATACTATTGGATATAATACATTTATATCACAGATTTTGAGATTGGTCGTATTTGTTCTATATTTCAGGAATTTGCATCTAGAACCAAATTTATTTACAATTAACTGGAGTCAAGAGGATTCAAAGATGTACTTTTGATCAAATATTTCTACAAAATTTTCCTGTAAATATCCCGAGATGGTTAGAAAGTTTGGCTTCAATAATTTTAGAGATTTTAGACTTGCCTGTTTTGCTAGTTAGTTTTATCTTTTGACATCATTCTGTTTAAAATGTTCATCTTTCAGACGTTTTAGGCTAGCTTGTTTTCTGTTAGGTAAACCCCCAGGGACTACAGGTAGCAAGAAGCGGCCTACGACAGTTACAAGCTTGCCTAATTGTACTTGATATCTGGTTAATATTTTCATTACCTTCTTTTGACATGAATAGAAATGACTTTCATTCTTTTCTGACTTGTCCTATAATTCTACTGTTTATATCCAAGATTATTAGAAAGTTTGGCCACAATAATTTATAGTTTTTAGACTTATCTGTTTTGCTACTTAACCCTATCTTTTGGCATCTTTCAGTTTTAATATTCACTTTCAGACATTTTAGGCTTACATGTTTTCTGTTAGGTAAACCCCCAGGGGCTGCAGGTAGCAAGAACCAGCCTACGACAGTTACATGTTTGCCTAATTGTACTTAAAATCCTGTTAAGAAAAATTGTTTTGATAGCATGGTTTTGGCATAAATGCTAATGACTTTCATCCTTTTCTGATATGCCTAAATGCACATTTACTCAGTATTAAAAAATTACTCAAAATTGACAGTATTTTCTCAAATGTCACAAACCTGACACATTAACTCAGGGTTGGCAGTGAAATAGAGCTTAACTGTTTGAGGAGTAGGTGCCATCATGGAGTTTGTTTCACATCCCTGGTACAGGATGTACATTGTTGCAGTTCCTATTAGGATTCCTCTTGGTTTATACGGGTGGTCTAGCTGCAACTGTTTATTTTACAATCACTGGGACTGAATATGATGCCCCAGCTTGTTTCCATTTCAGTTAAACATTGGCGGATGGTTTAACAAGGATAAGCTGTCCAGCTAGAAAGGGTACATATTGGTTCAGGGGTAATTCAAAGTGTTCTTATCTGAACCTGTACTATGCAAATTTGGTAATTATGGTTTGTTTGACAGGTATTCTTCTGTCATATGAAGCTCTGCATTTATAAGCAACACTTCACGTATTTAGCTTATTCATCAATTGCCATGTTCATATTAATTCATTATTATGTGGGTTGTCCTTGCTGAATATTTAGCTTAGACAAGGAGCCGCTACTCAGAGAGACATGTACGGATAAAAGGCTCCGAAACATGTTGAGTAGTTACCCGCTGAAGACCCTTTAATTTATTTGGGCTAATAGAGCCTATGTCAAAATTTTACAGAGGAACCTGTGCAATATGGACAATAGAACTTCTATGTATATAAGTTAGACAGGGACAGGTTAGCTTATGGAGAGTAAAGAGTTCGGACTACGGAATAGTGTAATGACTACTAGGAAGTGGTTTTGGACAAAAAAACAACAGCAAATACATATCATTATTGATGCCCTGAAATATTTGCAAAATGTATACTTTTGGTTTCATATCTTATAACCTTCTTTCCACCCCCACTCGGCAAGATCGTCCCAATGTTCATTTACAAAACATTGGCATTGGGGGCAAAATTGACAATTTTCAAAATGGCAGACAAGTTGATTGCATATTTTGAAGAGGTAGCATCCATACTTTGTGCGATTAGTGTTAAGGGCAGGTTAATTTGTCGAATGAACGAACGTACAATATATAATGGGTCTTTTCTGGAGTGAGAATAACCTGAAAATGTAAATACAACGACAAACAATTACCAGCTGTAGGCTGCAGAATACGGGTTTTGTATCACATACTGAAGTCGCCCTGAGGCAGTGAATTCAGGGTCAGCAATAGGCTGAGTGCCAAGCGCCCCACTGGGTCAAAGACGAAGCTTAGTGGAAAAAGTTGCCCCCATGGTGGATACAGGTCCAAAATTACCGGTGGGTTTTTATATAAGTGGTAATAATAATTAAAATAACAAAATGTCTGCATAATGTGGGATTTGAAACGTCGGCCTCTTGCACCAGCCAAACGTAAAATTCAACGCTATGTTAGTTAATCAGGATTCTAATGGCGATTTGCACTTTTGAGCTTTCCTGTAAAACCGTCTGACATATTTTCGTTAAGTGCGGTTCACCTTGGGTGTTTTTTTTTTTTTTTAACAATGTGTTGAAATGGTCGCGCTTCAGTAACTTTTTGTATTTTTTTGTAATGAATTTTTTTATCCTCTTTTGGCAAAATCTTCTCCAAACTGGACACTTCTGCAGTTGGGACCCCCTGACCTTTATTTTGTTCATATGATGGGCTACCATTATTTCTCATAATGTATGTACTGTTCGCGTTTTCGCTATTTTTAATTGATTCTCCGAAAAAGTTACTCCAGTTATTCTGAAACTTTATTGAAATGTAGATTGTGAGAGGGCAGAAAAGTTTTTCACTAGGTAGTCATACTCTTTGAAGTTACCATATTATATGGATTTGCATTTAATGCTGTCTATGCATTCTGTCAGCGATATTTTTCAACGCATGACGAATAAGTACTTAGAACTCATAAATACATGATAAGATTTACAAAGGATTAAAAAAAATCCACGTCACAATAGTTCAAATTATCCTCATCTAGTGGACACTTTGCTTTGCAATAATGATTCCCTACTCTTGCTCAGTGGAAATGAAATACACCTGATTTGGACGGGAAATAACGATGCACGATACCCTTTAAGTTATAAGAATAGGTACAAGGATGTCAACTTAATGGGCACTAATTTAACATAGAAATCGGTTTTCATGGAATGAATTGGGGATTGGAATTGTGAGTGCCGAAGGCACGAACCTTATAACAGGGTGTGGGGGTTGAGTTGAAAAAGTAATATTCTTAGATGCGTTTTCCTGGCATTTGACAATTTATTTTCACATGGACAACTTGATAGAGACACACCAAATTCACTGAACTGGGTTTTCCCCTCAACTCTCACATTTCCTTTCAGGGTATGGCAAACAGGGTTAAACAAGTCCCAAACTTGTTTACATGATGGCAGGGCCAGTACTTCAAAACATCCACTGGCCCTAGCTTGCCCACAATCATTCCGGTGAGCGCATTTAATATGACTGCGACACTATATTGACTGCAGTTATTTTGTTCAAGTTGGTTCATCACACATTTCAAATCTATACAGTGTAATTCTACATTTTGGCGAGCTCTGTTTCTTAAACTTGAGATGCCAGTGGATATGAATATTATCTATTGTGTCCGTATGATTCCTTGTACTCCCTCTAGCTTTGAATTATGTATTGAAAGCCAAACCATATCAAGCCGATACAACCAAACTCAAAAGGACCTGCAAAGATCTTATAGTTTTACTTACATTGTATATACTCTAATTTAGACTTCTGAAAGTTAAAATTCGAGTTCCTAAGTAACTTAAGGTATCGAGATACAGATATATATATATATATATATATATATATATATATATATATATATATATATATATATATATATATGTTTGTGTGTGTGTGTGTGTGTGTGTGTGTGTGTTTCCTGCTAAGTATACAGTGTTGAAGGTGCATAGTCTTGCTCTATCAATTGATTCACATACAGATCAACGAAATATCGTGCTTAATTGAATAAAATCAATATGCCAAGATAAAAGAACTAGATACAGGAGGACAACTATTTTAAATTCATTTCTCGGCAAAATCCATTCTGAAGTTCTAAAAATGGCGCTCTTTTGTTCCAATAACCATGAACCTAAAAAGCGTCCTCCAAATTGTCTTATTGGGCCCATACCGGGATATAAGTCTTCAATTTTGAAAATTAATGTTATGATATGCAAATTA
Organism: Hermodice carunculata; assembly: GCA_964020975.1. Classification (NCBI taxonomy): domain Eukaryota; kingdom Metazoa; phylum Annelida; class Polychaeta; order Eunicida; family Amphinomidae; genus Hermodice; species Hermodice carunculata. Next base: position 11,896,113 of record OZ026622.1, read on the forward strand.
ACAAATTTTGATTTGACTGTCTCATAATTTTACACCTGATGCAGATAAGAACAAATTCAGGGACACTGTTAGGTTTCATAGTATTTTGAAGAGACGCATCTTGTTTTCCCTTTTTTCGGTAGTGTGCTAATCTTAAACACACCAATCAAAAAAAAAAAAAAAAAAAAAAAAAGAAAAAAGAAAGCCACTTTTAAGCACTTGCCTATGTTTCACTACATTTAAAAATTAACACAGTAATTATTTGAAATGTGCCGCAACTGATAGCTTAAGACAAGACAATTCCAAAAATTATACTCTCATAAACTGAAAAGAAAAGGTCAAGAGGAAGACAGCTCTGAAGGTATACTATGGAAAACTACACCGATACGTATCAGGATACGTTAAGAGGCGAAATGATTGGCCTTTTGTGACTGAATTAGTGATCTGACAAGCCTGTCGCTGGTTTCGAAATAAAAAGGACAAAAGTCGTAACCATAATGGCAACATCAGCAGCATGAGCTACAATATTGCGTAGACCAAGCCTTTGATGTAATATACAGCATTTACCCCCCCCCCCCCAAAAATAAAAAATATATAACCCCCCCCCCCCAAAAAAAAAAATTCAACGGAGAATGTATATTGAAACGTGACGATTATATATGAAAGTAGGAACAGCATAAAGATACTAGATGTTCAGATGTACCTCCAGACAGTAATTTCAATTTGAAACCGGCGGTAATAGGCCAAGCTTTTTTGTTTTACTTTATTCTAATTTATTCTCCATTTTTTTCTATTATTATTTATTTTATTGTTTTTAATTTTTTTATTCATATCGCAAAGGGGGTTCGACCACCCCCGCCCTCCCCTGATCCGCCAGTGTGACTTATTCTCACCTGGTCACTGGCTGATTGATCGAGCCTGCTTCACCTACACACCAGAACATAAATTGATAGTACTATGCAACCCACATCCAAGGCACCAGTGTAATTACTAAAAGTCAAATGTATAATGTCATATTTACAAAGGTACCGCTAGCTGCTGCAACCACTAGCCCAGCATCACATGACATATACATAATGAATATGCTTTATTCTATATACTCTAATACATTGTTCAGTATTGTACAGCATACAAATAATATAAAGAAACACATGTTTTCACGATCAACAGAGAGAAAAATAATAGCACATGTTTACGAAGAGCCACACCTGTTTGTGGCAACGAAGATGTAACATAATATTATATTGTTTTTTGCATCGCAAATGCCGAGATTATAAATGACAGTGTTTGCCTAATGATATAATGGTCACGCTGTGAACCAGTGAATAAAAAAAATAATCGTCAGATTGATTTATGTATTCCTAATTTTGTAATTTTACATTCAGGTCATTCCTTGCTTGATTGTACAGATTACAGCTGAGAACGAAATGTGCTACATCTTCTATTTGATGATTATTTCAGTTTATGCATATTCTATTCTGAGGATCAGTTTTGGTGTGACGTCCAGTCTCTATTTTCAAATCATGTGCACTTATTCGAATATGCATACTTGAGCTGTGAGTGTTGTCGAAAGGATGGGTAGGGTACGATCTCAAGAAAGTGGAAATTTTTATTTGGCGTAAATATTTATTGATTGGGTTTAGTGAACATAAACTGATGATATGCATTTCCTTGTATTTTCACCTGTTGACAAGACAAGTTGATTACACGCAACATGCCTGGTCTCTGTAAAATTACCCATATACCACTCATGTGCATTTGGGAGTCAAAAATCCGTATCTAAATGACCACCACATGTGCATAGCCGACCAGACCTTCGCTTGGGGAACGTGAAGCCTGACACTTTATCAACACATAATTAGGCCTCCCATCCTGCTTCATAACACAGAATGCAGATACAACACTCTCACATTTCAGTTTAATAAAGGTGTTAGCATCTTGCAGGGGAAACAGTCAGTTCAATAGGAAAGGTCAAAATCAGCCCCATTACGCAATCGAATACTAAAAAATTTGGAGGGTTAGAGATGTGTATTCCCATTGGTTTCCATGATAAAGTAGCCTCAAATAAACTGGTCACTTTAGTAGCTGTGGTTATATGATTTTTGTGAGGTATAAGGTTACGCATTTAGATTTACTATGCGAAATTTGGTGTCTCTATGTGCAGTGGTTTTCAAGTTATTAAGTTGCAAATTACAATGTAAAGTAATGCGAGTACACAACCCTAGCCCGATAGTGGCTGCAGTGCCCTCCTTTAGGCAGGGCTAGAACCTTTTGTTCTTGTTCTCGCCTTTTATGACTGACTGAGTAATAAAGGGGGAAGGGGAGGGGGAGGAAAATTCTGGACGAAGCCACTGCCTCGTCTACCTCATGCTGGCTACGGGCCTGTATACAGACACTCACCTTTCTGCATATGCAGTGTTAAGAAACCGCCTACAATTAGCCAAATCGCACAGCCGACAAATAGTACACACATCAAAAAGACGAAGGATCTATTACTGCAATGGCAACTGCCTGCAACAGATTTGAACATTTATTCAGTCATGAAACGTATCATAATTTACAATCTAGTCAATAAGCTGATGATTTCTTTACCATGATTTTTAAAGTTTTCGTCCATTTGTTTCTCTGAGTATACTTGTATGTTGCCATTATCACATCCGAGACGTCATCCAAGCAAGCTATATTCAAGTCAATTCGACCTAAAAGAAAATGTATCTTGGTGAAATTGTGTGTGTGTGTGTGTGTGTGTGTGTGTGTGTGTGTGTGTGTGTGCGTGCGTGTGTGTTTAAAGAAATCCCTAGTCCTTTCTGAATCCAACCACAACATTCCAAAACTGTACATCCAGAGGTCTACGGGCAGTGAATATTGTGTTTTGTCTTAATATGATATGAAATTCTCAAAAAGTATTTTTTTAGGCCTTAACAAAAGTTCTAAATTCTATACTACGCTTGCTCATGATTAACAGCCAATTGCAATTTAAGACACAGGTATCAGAAGCTACAGTGCAGCATACAATTTTAAGCAAAGACTTCAAAACATTCAACAAACACCAGAGCTTACATTGTTGCGACTCCGGACTCTGGTGATTATAGGCAAATGGACATTTTGTTGGGTTGAGATGTGCGTCATGTATTGTAAAGCTGAGCAGATGGTAATTATTATTGAGCTACTTGACCTTAATCAGTGGCTGACATAAACGGAACCCTGGTGTTTGTTGAGTCTCTTGAAAAATATGCATTATGAAATAGTCCAATTTGTGCTGGTGTGATCTCAATAACTGTATCTACAAAAACGTACCAGGGCTTTTTCATATCTGCGTCTGTTTTGGTATTTTTTTTACAATGAGAACACATAATTGTGAAAAAAGCTAAATTTGTCAGAATTGAAGGAGTCAGTGCATCCTTCATTTTTGACACACATGTAAAAGAGAAGTGTTCGTTCCTCTAAAAAAAAATTCCGGATACGCTTTTGCTCTACAGTATTTAACAGTGAATCAGTTTTTATTTGATCAAAATATGATGATTAGTTTCAAAGAAATCTCCACGTGAACCAGACATTTTGATGGAGATATCTATTGCTGTTATCAAGATATAAAGGTTAATACGGTCCATTGACTACCATGTTAGCACTAAGAGTATTCTCTTACTCTCTTTAGATTGCATTAGGAATAGAACTACCGAGTTTGGACAACAGATAGACAATATACATGTCGCCTAAAGCGTCTCAAAATCTCAAAATAAATAAAATTATCCAAAATGATTGGAAATTTCTTTAAATACTGATTGAATGGAAAGAACTATTTACAAGACGCAAACATAAGCAAACGTTCATATTTGATGACTTTTTCTCGAGATAAACAGTTTTAAATTGATTTCGCCTTTACGATTAGCAATGCCTGTTTGCAGGTGTCGTTTCAATTGGCGCCTTTTATGCTCTCTTCGCACAGCCCATTATATAATGACCAGCTCCCGTACCTTCTATGTAGTTCCAGGCAATGGCTGCCAGACAAACCCCTGACAAGATTAGATCCAATACAATACCCTGAAGTAATCCAGTTACGATTGATTTGCTTTCTGCACGCCTTGCACGCTCCCCTGCATTCTCTGAGATTATAACAGGTCATGAATAACAGAGTGCTGCTCAGAACATTTTTGTTGTTAAAATCAAAATAAAAAAATGCAGGTAGTGCCACTGCATAACTGACCATTTAAATGAAAAGAAATTTATGAACGAAAAAAGTGTGAACATCAACTTTACATACGAGGTTACATTAGAATAATCTGTCACTCCGTACTTTGGGTGATCATATGTCAGTAAAGTTTTACATGCACGGTTACCTTGCCTGTAATGACTTTTAGTCTATGGGTTAAGACCAATATTAAATTTATTGTAACTTTACAGAGAATGATACCCAATGTTGAAATGTAAGCACGATGTTGGCAGCATGGCTGCCTCATAATAGCGTCTTTTCGTTTTTGGCTGTAAGAACCGATGTTAGACGCAAACTTACCTTTCAACTACAGCACACAAGAGTTTGTATTTAATGTGTGATTGTACAATAGTGGACACTTAAACTGATGCAGCTGCCAACATATCTTGATAATCAATACCCAAGCTAAGACGAAGCCAATACCCTGCTTATTTATCCAGAATGACGTAACAACGTGTCTTCAGAGATTTTTTAAGGTAAGCTTATCGACCAGTTAACAACGACGAGGGTTCATCAGGCAAGCGAGTATGTAATGATTACGACCTGCACTTGTGTTTTTTTGGGGGGTGGGTGGGGTGGGCGAGGGTGAATATTCACTCTCTCTATCAGAGGGACAAAAATGTATACTTTTCACACATAATTACAATATGATGGTCAAGTTTAACAGACAAATGTGACATATTAAACCTTTGTGTTTGTGGTAAGAGTAATTTTCGGATCCGCACATCCAGGAATCTTATTTTACACGCCAACATTGCTCAGTGAATCTCCCTGAAAGCGTCTGTGGATGTCCATTCAATGTATGCTAAACGTAACCCGAAAACCAGCGCTAAATTTCCAAGTTGTGACCGTTAAAATCTTTCCAAATTTTTATTCAGTGGCAGAGTTCGGCAAAATGATGCTGCCTTTGAAGCTTTTTGTTGATTTGTGGTCGGCAACATTGATACAATTGAAGATAGAAATGTCCAATTTTACATAGGAATATATGCGATGTGGAAGGTGTTTTCACAGGGCTTGCACATTTGCATAACAACAACAGGCAGCTGATAAGGAGCTTATGACGCGTTGGTGGATCCCATAATATTCTTTGGCGGGATCCTAAAAACACTGAAGCGATTTTCAAATGTGACACAACGGAATGCGTATGGTCAATTGGAAAGAGTTTCGGCTGTCAGAACAACTAATGACCAATTCGAACCCTCCTGTTATAATCTTGTTCAGTTTCGTTTTTATTATTATTATTATTATTATTATTATTATTATTATTATTATTATTATTATTATTATTATTATTACTATTATTATTATTATTATTATTATTATTATTATTATTATTGTTGTTGTTGTTGTTATTGTTATTGTTGTTGTTGTGGTTGTTGTTGTTATTATTATTATTATTATTATTATTATTATTATTATTATTATTATTATTATCATTATTATTATTATTATTATTTTGTTGCTGTTTTTGTCTGGTTAACCACAATAAACGTGTATTTATCCAACTTAATATGTGGGTGAATAACTATGTTCATTAATCTGAAGGCCACATCTGAACTTTTAAATTTGGTTTTTGAAGACGATTAACAAAGGCACTCTTTTTTCATTATTATCAATGATACCATGCAAATCGGTTATCTTCTTGGCTTACATGCAAAAGGTCTTTTCATGTTAGAATACAAAATGTAATGCTGGCAGAATGAAAAGTCATGTGCTCCAAAAATGTCGTGCCAACATTTTAAGGGCCAAATATGTACCTTTTTTCCAAAGACCATATGAATTTTACCTGGAAGTTTTATCAGGAAAATGTAACAATCAGATTGGTCGCGTCATTGTTTTTTTTTTTTTTTCTTTTTTTTTTTTTTTGTTTGTTTGTTTTGTTTTTATATGTTGTCCTTACATACGACAGCTGCAATCGTTCTGCACCAAGCAGCTCGAAATCCCAAATAACTTCCCGGACACAAGCGTTTTGGGTAAACACGTGATTTTTATGACCTTTTTGTGCATCTTGATAAATGCTTGAGATAACATGACAAAGCTTTAGTAATATAAAGTAAAAAATCAGGCCTCCAAGGTTTATCAATCAACACATGCAGTGGAAATTTGGCTGATCTTGCCGACCAGACAAATGCCTTTTTAGAATCAGTTTGCTAGGACTTCCACCCTTTTGATGCAAGCATAATACATGAACCTAAAGATACCCCCGTCACTGACCAATATATTATAGACATAGGATCAGTCGAAAAACGTTTATCAAACATCCAGATCCAGTATGCTCCTGGCCCTGATGAGATTTCCAACTGGCTTCTTAGTGACCTTTCTGACAGACTAGCATCCCCTGTGACTACAATTTTCAATGTCCCCATCCGTAAAGGCTTTGTGCCTAAAATATGGAGATGTGCCGACGTTATCCCCATCGCTAAAGTTACACCGCCACAGTCAATTCAAACGGACTTGCGCCCCATCTCATTAATATCTGTGCTGTCAAAACCTTTGGAAAGCATAGTATGCAAGTGGATTCTTGACCTAATCGAGCCACTGTTAGACAGAAACCAGTTTGCAGGCCTCAAAGGACACCAAAAAACTGTGGCATTAGTTGACATGGTGCACTGAAGGCTAAATGCAACAGAGAACCACTTCGCATCACATGTGGTCATGTTAGAATACAAAAAGGCTTTGAACCATGTTAACCACACCAACCTCCTACAGAAATGCAAAGATCTTGAACTACCTACTGTGATCATTCGATGGTTAGGTGCTTTTCTTAGTGATCGCCAAAAGCGTGCAGGGAACGGTGAGGAAGTGTTTGAATGAATCCGTCTGAAGGGTTCTGTCTCTCAAGGGCCTTGATTAGGACCGCTTCTGTTCGACATCCTCATCAACGATCTAAACCCAGACTGTCTAACTCCCAAGTTTGTGGATGGCACTTCTTTGACTGTCTTAATCGAGAAAGATGAGTCAAGCAACATGTAAACCTACCTGGATTACTCTCAGGACTGGTCTACTTAAAACAACATGGTACTAAATACCAAGAAAACCAAAGATATGCTAATCTCCTTTCATACAAAACCACCCGAAGTTGCAACTGTAGTTCTGAATGGACCAGAGTTAGAAAGAGTAAAGGTAGCCAAACTACTTAATGATGCACTCACCTGGTCTGACCATATTGACAACATCTATGGCAAAGGCTCGAGTCGTTTTTATTTTTTGAAGAATTTGCGCCGTGCTGGTCTAGACACTTCAGAATTGCTTACCTTTTACTGCTCTATAGTATGACCTACCATAGAATATGCTGCTCCCATGTGATATACCTCCCTCACCTTGCTTGACTCAAACAAACTAGAGAACATTCAGAAACGCACCTTGCGGATCATCCAGCCTGACCTACCATACCGTCATGCTTGTGAATCCTAAACATTCCAACCCTGGCAGATAGAATATATGAAATATGCATATCCTTCTTCCAATCAATTTTCGTGTGGCTCTGCCATTCTATTTTCTTGGAGATGTATTGTTCTTCCTACTAGCCCACGTTTATAATTCAATGTACAGTGAGGTCTGTAGCTCTCCTGTCTTTCTATATGTACAAGAGGGATTGATATAGGCCTCGTCCTCTTTCCTGATTGTTTCAGTAAAATATGTTTAAAGTAAGCAATGATTGTGTCACCCCATAAGCTCAATAATTTGCTCCCTGAACCCCACGACATATGATACATCAGGAACTGCCCTGCCCAAAGTAAGAACTAAACGTTCAACAAATTCCATCGTGCAATATGAAATTTTTAACTACCAGTGACGTTTTAATGATTCACCTTTACCAGTTGCTGTACATGGACTATTTAACCACACTTTGACACTTTTACCTAGGTTCAAGTTGTTTTACAAATATATATATCATCTTTATATTGCTATCCAACAGCCGCATTGCAGTTGTGTAATAAACAAACGTTCGTAACGAAACAAGTGACCATGACATGAGAGACAGTCTGTTACTTCACGAGTGCATGTAATGAGATATGTTGAGCATTTCGAGGAATACGCAAAATAAGCAATATCTCAAGATGTAAGTATGCTAGCAAGATGAAATTTGTGCCGTTTAGCTTGACAAATGGCATGGCTCCTAAGGTGGTGCGTTTTCAGTTCATAAATGAGTTAACTTCTTAAAGATGGCATATTAGTACCCTACAATGACTAGAGAGATAATATTCCTTCACAGCAAACCTCTAATTTGAAGGCAGATGTAGTAAAAACTGTATTTCAATGAGGCAGCGGACCTTGCGAGGCGGCCATATTGAATTCTGTATCACGTAATCACTACAGCTCTTCAAGAGTAGTCTCATCTGATTCTTTGACTATGAAAACAATGATATAGACACAAATTGTATCTTGCTAGCATCCTTACGTCCTGAGATATCGCAAAAAGCCGGATTTAAGTTATGGCCAGCTTAATTTGCATATTCCCCGAAATGCTCAACAGTGACGCACGGTCATCAACTGGATTCTCAAATGGGACTACCTGCGCTACCAAAATCTGCAAAGAAAAATAAATATATCTGATGGATCCAGGTTCAGCTCCATCCCCCCCCCCCCAATCCCCGACTAAAAACTAAATTTGTTCGCATTTTTGCGGCCTTTTCAGCAACACAGGCCTGGTCCACGCACATTATGGGTTGTAGATCAACATGTGAAGCCCTATGTTAGACACTTCACAGTAACGAGTGCTTCGTCCTAGAACTTGGTGTATACACTTATATTTCAGTAATTCATCGGAGAACAGGCCAATACCCCAATGCAAACTCCTCCAAGGACTTGGTCTGGCCATTTAGGCCACAGAAATTGACGACTGTTTTTTGCTCATGGATAGGCAGGGACAGAAACGCATCACCAAAAAAAAAAAAAAATAAATAAAAAAAAGAAATTTAAAAATAAATAAATAAATAAATAAAAAATTATGAATAAACAAATGAATGCCCCTCCCCCCACTTTCGAAAGTCATTTAATTAGGGTATTTGCTACTCGAAATAATCTTACAATGTGCAGGTAAAACTAAACTTGACCTTTGCGATGAGTAGACGTGCAATGTACCCTGTATTTTGATCCTATTTGTCCACCTTTTGTCGAAGAAAAAGGATTGATGAACATATTTTGAAAACTCTTTGTTTTAAATATGGAACATTAATATTTTTGTATTTTCTGAGATTTACACACAACACAGGTAGGCTAACACCCAACAAAGAGGCCTATGCCAACTATCCATACTCAGCTGACCTGGAGATTCGCCACACTTGTGGCCCTATGAACTTGGGATAGGATCAATATCACCCATGCACTGAGTAAGTCTGACCTCTATGGAAGAACACTGATATGTGCGACATCAAAGTCCCAGTTCAAGTAGTTTTCAAGCAATATTGAGAACAGTACAATTCATGTATGTAGCAGTGTGACATCAGAAATGAGGTCAAGGTCACTCATGTACGGTCTTACCGTGAGCTTCATAGAGACACATTAACATGCTCAACATCAATGTCCTAACCCAAAGTAGATCTCAAGTTATCTAATGAACATTAAATTTCATGTCAGTTGTCCTGTGACCTTGGGAATGTGACCAAGGTCACTCATGCACTGTCTATGTATAGCCCCTATAGAGAATCATATCAATATAAAACATAAAAGTTTCGGCTGAAACAGTCCTCATGTTATCATCTGTAGAGTTAAATATACCTGGATGACCCTGTGACCTTTGGAATGAGGTCAAGGTGACCCATGTACTGTGTAACTCGTGCTGTCATGCCCTCAAGTATTCCTGTACAATTTTGAATCAATCGGCCAAGTGATTGTGGACACGCTATTGTTTTAAGATCTGGGAAAAAAAAAATGAAAAAATAAAATCATAAAAGATAAAAAAATCCACAAATCACCAGAGTGTGATAATTTGAACAAACTTAAATTAGCCCCCCCCTCCAAAAAAAGGTACATACTCACCACTTTTTAAAGTGAATCTGGACAGAGGTTTTATTGAGACAAAGTGAAAAACATGAATTACCATTGCAATATCCATCCCCTAACATGGTACTCAATAGGCGTGTATTCTTTAATTGATAAGTACCCGAATTCAAAACTTCATTAAAAATCAGAAATTCATAATAACGCCACCTTCTGAACAATTTTCGTTGCCCTTCTACGACGATCATTTCCACTCAGTTTCAGCATATTCTGAGCGACTTTTTTGGAATAGAAGTCTGAAACAGTAAGAAGACACTTTTGTACTTAAATTATATTTTAAAAATCTTAGCGACACCTGTCGAACAATTAAGGTCTCCAGGCTCATAGAAGTCTCCCTAAGCAATTGCGAGTCAATTGGCCAATTGGCCAACCACTGTCGCAGAAGAAGATTTAATTTAAGATTTTGCCAAAAATATTACCTCCCCCCCAAAAAAAATCATAAAAATACACAAAGAAATGGGAGCATAACCATTTCTATAGGTATGGTGAATACTTACCCAAGGTACATTCCCATAAAGTTTGAAGTGAATCTGGTCACAAGTTTCGGAGAAATCGAAAACGTGAATTACCATTGCAATGCCCATTCACTTACATATTATTCATTAGGAAAGTAAACATTAACAGATAAGAACCTAAATTGGAAAAAAATCATTACAAGTCAGGGATTCCACATAGTTTCAGCAAACTATGAGTGACAATTTTAGAGAAGAAGTGAAAAATAACGAAAATGTTCTACTTTTTACATAAAAAAATGAGTATCACAGCGCCACCTGTAGAACAAATTGAGGTCTCAGGGTCCCCAGATGTGTACCTGATTTATTTCGAAGCAATTGGCCAAGCGGTTTCGGAAATGGTTTTTTTTTTTAGAAAAATAGCCAAAAAATTAGCAAAATATCACACAAAACAAAACAAAACAAAACAAACAAACAAACAAACAAACAAACCAAAAATCAAAAACAAAAACAAAAACAAAACAAAAAAAAAAAAACAAACAAAAATCCTGAAAAATAACTTGAGGGTGACCAGTGACTAACTCGATGGAGACCCACCCAAGACAAATCTGCACCAAGTGTGACATAGATCTAGGGAATGGCTTTAGAGATGTGGAGTGTGTAAATTGTTGACAATGGACGGAAGACCGTAAGATGAGCTCAGCTGACTGACAAGTCAGTTGAGCTAATGACATGCAGCGAACTGTAGTTACCTGTGTACCTTTTACAACATAAGGCATCAGAACGAGTCCACTTTCAGCAATTACCTGAGTCAGTAGAAGGAAGAAGTTTTTCTGTTTCTGGAACGACATGTTGACCGGATTGTTCATGTCCTGTTTCGATCCGGTCATTTTCTAGCATAACAGCAGACGGGCCACCCAATAAGATAGCTACTACGTGAACATCTGCACAGAGAAAAAAACCCCACACACATACACACACAATGGTAGAAAATGTGACTTCAAACAAGTCGCCATGTTGTCCTCGATAAGATGTTTTACATCATCAAACGAATTTGTATCAGCATAAACGAATCTCTGCCATTTACTGAACGACTCTGTTTAAAACTCATCATTGTATATTCGTAAAGGATTGGGACAGACTCTAACCACCAATTAAGGGAATTGCCAAATAAAACACAAACACAAATGGCAAAAATAAGCCTTAGCTACCTATTGATCAAATTTAAACATATTAACCAGAGGCCTACCCCAGATAATTTTATGACTATCAAGTTTACAATTTTTATTTTGATTTACAGAGTGACCTTTGAGTTGATACCACATTGGAATATTAACAAGGAAGTGCGGCAAAAAAATAACATAAACCTTATAGGTGAACTCAACTAAAATCAAGTTTCCTAGATTTTGGAAACTGAACATTTTTTTTATGTATTCATTATGTATGGCAAGTTTTATTGCACAATAAGATAAAATCACGTCGAGGGCTGCGAAGAGCGTGTTGCTTCCGTTACACATATAAAGAAGCTCGTACATTCTACATGATAAATTAAGTGTTGTCTTTTTTCCTCAAAGTTCACAATTACATTATAACCATGGGCATTTTCAGCGGTCCTTCACTCAAATATAGATATTTATTATATTGCAACACTGGTTCCCATTTTGGTCCCGATTTTGAACCTTAATTGCCCTTTAGAATGTTGAACAGCATTTTAGTGGCTTGGAAATGCCATAAATGTGTTTCTTATGGCCATTACTTATCTAGTCTGTTGGCGTTTGCATGACGATGTCTGTCCATTTACAATTATACCTACTTCTTTGAAGTTACTGGCTTTTCACACAGACACTCTTTTCAACTCTATTAATACGCAGAATGAGCTAAGAAACAATGTGGGCCAGTTGAAAATACAAATGTTTTTAGTCATTTAGCATCTTCATTATTAATATTAAACTTTTTTGTTTTTTCGTGCCAATTTGCCAAAAGCAGACATTACATATCATTATCTAATTGTCATAATGCCAGATGTCTGCTCTCATCTTTTAGCATTAAGAATCGGAACAGTAACTGAGTGAACATATGTGGTCAAACGAAGTCGTCATCCAGTTGTGGAAGTAAAATAAGACATTATTATTGTATATGAGATTTTGTTTCAGCTCCTTTAAGCGTGGCAGTTACTTCCAAACTAGTATTGGACAGTTACATTTTTTTTTAAATGAAAAACGTACCTCTGTTGAATTGACAGATGTGTTGTCTTTCTTTACGACAGGCAGCACGCATGCAAGTGCAATTTAGCAGAATTCGGACCAAGAGGTATATGCATACCATCATGTATACCAGACTCCTTATGTTAAATGCCTTGAAAGGTCCTGCAACCGCAAAAGGCATGAAATAGTAACATTAGAGTGAAGCAGGTACACCATATTGATATCAGCACTTTCGGGTCATATACTTTCCAGCATTGCGTTTAAATGCGCACATCTTGTGCTGACACAAGTGGTTTATAGATCACAATTGTGTACCAACCACAATCGAATATCAATTGAGTCTGCCGGCAGGTGTGATAAATACCTATGTTAGGAACCCGGGTATGACAGATCTGCTGTGATCTACTCTGCCCTTGCAATCATTTTGATATATCCTTCTTAAAAGCTCATGCAATAGGTATCATAAAAAAAGACTTGACGGACCTATCCGTTTACGCTTTCTCCTCTGATTAGCTGCAGTCTTTACATCTAAAGTGTAACTCTCAACTATTGTACAGATTGATTAATATATTGAATACCCTTCGGCATGCAAGCAAATTATGAAGAATTACTGTGGCTCTAATCTTTATTCAGCGGTTTCTTACTAACAGCTTGATGCGATTCATACCATATCGTTTTTTTTTTTTGGGGGGGGGTTGTTTTGGGGGTTTTTTTTGTTTTTGTTTTTTGGTTTTTTCTTTTTTGTTTTTTGTTTTTTGGTTTTTTTTTGGGGGGGGTTGGTTGGTGGGGTTTTTTTTTTTTTTTTGTTTTTTTTGTTTTTTGTTTTTTTGTTTTTTGTTTTTTTTGTTTTGTTTTCAATGAGTCGAATATATGACAGGTAGTGACAGTGACAGGCCGTTAAGTCCGTGTGAAATTATCCTTCTTGCCGGAATATATTAGTACTTTCAAGTACTCTTTAATCAGGGAAGCTTATATGTATAAGATTGACCCGGAAATAAATATCCATTACGGAATTTACATTGAAGAAGAGTGGGAAGAACTAAGGAGATCCTCTGTGCCCGGTATCTTCATCTTTTTTTTTGCACAGACACACATGCCAAGACGGTTAGTAATTACCTAAAACTTGAATACCTCTCGTTGATCTCTTTAGACCCCGTGATTTTATGGAGAGCCGGTTGCCGGCAAATTTACCGACCACTGTAAATGATTGGGCCGGTTATTACTTTTGCCGATTATAATGCAAAGCTAATTCGTCCGTCAGCATTAGTTGTTGCGGGTAAGTAACTTGATCACATAGCGAATTATGATCATCACCCTGAGCAGAGATATACATATGTGACGGGATTTTCTGCATTTCTCAATTGTATCATAGATTAACTGTGTACTCCTGCCTTCGGATTAGATAAAGTACCAAGCCGTCATTTGTTTGTTGTTGCTGCTGCTCAAACATGCCCACAGATGGGCTGCCTCCAGCAAAACAGAACACATATTTCAGCTTCCTCAAAGTTATTGTTTCACAAAAGAAAGAAATAAAGTTTGATTTGTTGATTTGCTATTTTATTACATTTATCATTAATGTATTAGGCGTAAACTGGCAACACGCCTGATTTGTAACGATCAGGTAGCATTCACTGATCATGCGGACCGAGTGAATCAGTGACACCACAAAAGAGACTGCTACATTGCTGTAAGCACAACCACGGAAATCTGATCATGTAGCCATCAATTCGTTATAATGTGTTCTTGAGTTTATTATATTGTAAACCTGTATTGTATACTTTATCATTTCAGCACAATTATAGAAAAATAAATACGCCAGACTTTAAAATCGGAATGGTTAGCAGATGAGGTAAATACAAAATCCGAGCAAACGTTATTTGAACTGTTGCCATCTTACGCAAACCTTAATGTCAAAATTTCAGGTTAGAAAATATAAAAATAATAATATTGAGGCAAATCATCATAGGCAGCAAACTCAAGGAGCACGCTCAAACGTTTTAGGACAAAGTTAAAATGAATGGACGTAAAATGTTCCTCATAAAGGATTGTGAAGATAGCTGTACTTCATTCTTTGCAAAGTGGACAATCCATCATGCGGCATCATCTTCATTTACGTTCACATTTCAATTGCAGCTGTGGCTTCCATTGAAAAATGGTGAGTCCGTATGCTTGCACACTAACACACTAAGGCCTTGGAATCTACCAACCGTGGGATACTACCTAAGTTTGCTTTAGTTTTTGTATCATTCAAAACTGTTTCAAATGTAACAACTCATCTATGGCGTTTGAACTGTTTCTCTTCTTTAATAATATACTTGGATTTTTAGATATAACGCCAATAGATCAGTTGATAGGACTCGGGTTTATTCGGTTCACTTCGGGCAGCGCACCCTGCTTTGTTTACATTTTGTGCTGGACCATGCTGGCCGGATTACATGTGGAGGAATAAGAAAGTAAAACACAGGAAGTGCTTGGATTTAACGAAAAATCAAACCGTCAGCAAACTATAAATGCACGTTTCACCATTGATATGATATTCTAGGTTACAGATTTGCACTGTTCAACACAATCCATGCTGTAATCACTAGCGTTAGCCGTGTCATCTATTGTAAACACATGACGGCGTGGCCCCGACTCGGCTGCTTGTTGGTGGACAATCAGGCCAACAATGCAATGCATAATTAATTGTTGTTCAGAAAAGTTCGGTACGACTCGGTATGAACAGGTCTATTGGAGGTTTTTTTTATGTTAGATGTGACCAAAACAATTATCTACAAATGTAAAAATGAAACTGCAATTTAGACCAAATGTAAGAGTTTGAATATTTATGGTCACTGTTTCTATATGTGTGCACAACTGAAGCAAATAGAATGCAAAATATCAGAACATGCACAGAAGGGAAAAGTTGCAGAGACTAGATGGATTTGTAGACCTAACGCAATACTAGAAAATAGTAAACGTGCACCCACAGTAGGGGGAGGGGGGGGGCGATACACACACCATCACCACAATGAGGCATCTGCTTTTCTAAAATATAGTGTACTGTAGCAACACACAATATTATTTTACATGCAGTGCAAACCTGAAAAACGAAGGGCTGCTTGTGTCATGCAAAGTAGAGATCAGTGTCTACTGTCTACATACAGCATAAAAATGTATCGAAGGAAATTATAAATAAAAGAGAATAGATCAAGATGGCTTTATAATAAATTAAAAATATACATCCAAAGAAAAGTTACAAAATCTCATTTTTCATCCCTAGAATGCACCATTTTAGGTCTAAATATCCAAAATTTGCCGGGGTGGGTGGGGGTGGGAGTGGGACATCCCCCGGACCCCCTTGCAGCCTCGGGGCTTGGCGCCTCGTCAAAAACACCTGCACTGCGTGGTTACTTTTATTTTTCTCCCACCTACTTTACATGCTCATGTGACCTAAAGATTCATCACACTTTCACACCTGTGGCTCTGTCAACTTGGGATACGATCAATGTTACACATGTCCTGAGTAAGTCTGACCTTTTTGGAAGAACACTAACAGGTGCAACATCAAGGTCCGCGTTCAAGTAGTCCTCAAGTTATAGAAATGAGTAAAATTCATGTATGTTGCACTGTGATCCCCAAAATGAGGTCAAAGTCATTCACGTACTATCTTGGCGTGACCGTGAGCGAGAGACAACAATATGTGCAATAAAGGTCTTAACTTAAAAAGGATTTCTGAAGTTATGAAATGGACAGTAAATTTAATGTCAGTTATCCTGTGACCTTGGGTATGAGGTCAAGGTTAAAAAATTACTGGAGCATGACCACTTCAACAATATACGTAGACACTTACAAACGACACATCCGTGCCAAGTTTGACACAAATCTGGCCAATAATTATTTACGTTGTAACCATTACAAGAAATTTTTATGTTAAACTTTCCTATTAAAACTTTTTATATAGATTTTCTCCACGAAATCATAAAAAATCAAAACATCACTGGAGCATGCCCATTCGAACAAACTTGGAGACCCACCCAAGGTACATAACCACAAAGTTTAAAGTCAATCTCACTGGCAGTTTCTTCAGAGAAGTCCAAAATGTTAATTAGCATTAGAATGGTAATTGACTTGCACAGTAATTGAAAGAAATGTGCATTTCAATAAGTACCTGGATTGAAAAAAATGTAAATCAGGAATCCACAGCAGTGCCACCAAATGAACGTGTTTTTGTTTGAACCTTCATAAGGAACATAGCCACCAAATTTTAGCGTGAAGTGAAAAAAATCGTTAATCTGACTGAGAGTTCTGGAGAAGTCGCAACTAGCGAAAACACACAAAACATAATTAAAAATTAAAAAAAAAAAATATGCGGCGCCACCTGGTGAAGAAATCAAGAGCTAGGAGCCCCATTTTGATGTCAAGGCAATAGGGTGAGCGGTTTTGAAGATTGTTTGAGATCCCTCCCCCAACAGAACAAAATAATTAATTTAATGTTCAAAAATCACTGAAGCATGACCATTTGAACAAACCTGGTTGAGACTCACCCCAGGTACATTGCCACGAAGTTTGAAGTCAATCTGGCTGATTGTTTTGGAGAAGTGGTGGTTCTGGAGAAGAAGTGGAAAATAGCACAACAAGCAACAAAATCATACAAAAAATAAAAATAAAAATAAATTGCAGCATGACTTGTCTAAGAAAAAAACAAAATAAAAACAAAAAAACAAAAACAAAAGAAGAACAAGGACAAGGACGCCCTTGGAGTGTTCCCGTGTGATATCAAAGCAATTAGGTGAGCGGTTTCAAAGAGGATTTTTTTTAAAGATTTTCCCCCAAAAAGAACAAAAAGGAAAAAAAAAACAGATATCACTGGAGGATTACCATTTGAGTAAACTTCGTTAGAAACCCACCCACAGTACATCCCCATCAAGTGTGGAGTCAATCTGGCCGAAGGTTTCGGAGAAGAAGTCGAAAATGTGAAAAATTGCTCACGACGGATGACGGACGGAGGACCACAAGATAAGCTCAGTTGACTGGCAATGCTGACAACACCGAAACCCCACGCACAAATCTGGGCCACACACACGAAAAAAAAAAAAAAACAAAAAAAAAAAAAAAACCACAAACAAACAAAAAAAAAAAAAAAACAAACAAACAAAAAAAAAAAACAAAAAAACAAAAAAAAAAACCTCCACAACATTAAGAAATCAATAGAACTTTGAGGAAATGTGTGTAAGTAATTTCTTCGTTTAAAAAGTGTGTTAGCCTCTCCTTCACCAATCAGCTTTCCCACACTTTCACTGCATAGTTTCCGTGATTGAATCTCCTTTCTCCCCACCCAGATCAGGTTTAATTCTTCAGGTCTGAGACTATAGTTCCTAAAACTCTATGGTGAATTGTACTGTACAAAAGCGAAGCCATATTCAATTCTTATATTCACTTCGATTTCGCGGGTCACAAAACAAGTAGCGATCATTCGCAACAAATATGATAATTAAAATTACTTAGGGCGTTAATGCATATAATTTAAGCGAATAGGTACTGTATGCCTGGGACAGTGAATACCGCGATTACTGCGTTGGTTCCAGCTTAGAAGGTTATCACGATATTCATTCGCCACCCCTATGGTATCCTACTCCTGCTCCCTTGCAACATCACTGCCAGGGTAAGTGAATAACGGTATTCTATGGTGGTGACTTAACAAAGTAGCCACAGCCAAGTCCTGAAACAGTGGACGTGGAAGTCTGGCTGAACTATATGAAGATGCAAGTTCGGAAAGAATGAATGTCTGACTGGACGATCCACAAAGACACCAGTCACCTGGCAGGATAATGCTCTGCCTGAGTAATAAAGAAAGGGTTTACTGGAAATTTTGCATATTCATTCCCGATAAAATGTTTCATATTTATAGAGTTTAAGTTAAATGACTGACAGAGCACTCTCGCAAATAATGTGTCCTAATGTTGGAATCACTGCACTTCATATTTTACACTTGCCCTCTAAATCACATTGTTTTATTTTATTTGCAATTTATTTTGTTCTCCTATCATAATGTGCATACGTGACAGGAAGCTGGCAACAGAAAATAGGACTAACTCTCATATTTGCTTACTATATGCTTAGTTTTAAAATAATTAAAAGTCAACTTCCATTCAGAGATGTACTTGTGTACAAAATTTACAAATTCTGATAACTATTCTTGACACTGATCTGGTCCTATGAGGAATATTGCTTGGATATCTTGAGGCACTTTCAAAGCATACATGAGAGTGTATGTTTATTGACTGACAGAGCACTATTGTAAATAATGTATCCTAAATATTAAATTTAATTTGAGATTCTCCATGCAGTAACTGAAAGTGACCATCGATTGTTTTTCTTTCACTAATGCATACGATCACCAGACTATTTCATCAGGTAATGGGATGAAAATTACGGTCAACAACGCTATATGATTGGCATTATAGTTTCAATGTAGGGACGGTATTATGTTCTCCAGTCAAGTGTCCGCTTGGAACGCTCAACTTATCGCTTGAATTCTGGGGCTGCAAAAGTGGCAAATACTACAGCGTGGAAGGCAAACCCTTACTGAAATGAATCCCGGGAATATTGGGGATATATGGCGGCACATTGCAATAGTGTGACCAGGGAATATTGCGGAAAATTCGCAAAATACCGGGGTTTTAATGTGGAAGCATAGTGGAAATATTGTGGACCATGATTAATACATTGTGGAATTACTGTGGTCACACTGGACTGACCTTAGAAATATCGTGGTAAATCTGGGAATACTGTGGACTGGACCCCAGGATTATTGTGTACATTGTGGAATTAATGTGAAACATTAAAATTTTTGCAAAGTGCAATGCCGGACATAATGTGGGCAAAGATTATATCTTCATGAATCAAATAAACTTTATAGGGGAAACACTGTGGAAAAAAAATTTGGGTCAGATTTTTTATTAATTTTTTTTTTGAGGAGGGGGGGGGGGGGGTATTGTGGACCCAGAGAGTTTGTACAATTTTTTACAAGTCTTTCCCGGGAACTCTGTGGATCCTCTCAAGTTATCTTAAGTCAAACCCGGAAATTCTATATGTCTTTACGAATGCTTAAATTGAATACTGTGGGCAACAATATTTAAAGTCTAATCTGGGAACGCTGTGGCTCTTCATAAATCGGGAACTCTGTTGATAACATTGAATTTCTGAGTCTTGCTCAGGAACTCTCTGCATCTCCTAGAAATGTCAAACTCCATGATACTTGGAATTCATAGAACTTTAACATGATAACTCTGTGGCTCTGTGGCTCTGCATATATATATTCAAATTTATGATATCGGGAACTACATGGATAAGCAATAAAGTTTCTAAGTCTAAACTGGGAACTCTGTGGAAGACCAGGAAATGTCAATATCAAATCCCAGATACTTTGTGGATAAATCTTAAATTTTCCAAATCTACCCGGGATACTCTGTGGTTCAATATCTTTGCAAATTTCAAAGTGTAGAGAAGCACATGGCTTTGAATTCAACTGGAATTTTCCCAGCATGCCTTGAGTGCATTGTCACTTCCTCGCGCCATATTTAACATGCTGGATCACTCAGCAGCAATGCAAAGTGACTAAATAGTTTCTTCTTCAAATAATTTAATACATTCCATGTACCAACAGAACATGTTTTTGTTCAACCATTGTACATATTTGAAAAGATCATGAATAATATTGGCCATATGAGTTATAAGTTTCCAAATTTGGATGGGGAGTGGCCAGGGGTCAATAATACTTTCCTACAGGTCAAGTCCATAAGGCAGTGATTTGATTTGATGATTATGTATGTATGTATGTATGTACATATATATGTATGTATATATGTGTGTGTATATATATATATATAGATATATATATAGATATATATATATACATATATATATGTATATATATATTTATATATATATATACGTATATTATCTTCAAGTATGATGGATCAAAAAGATATCTTTGAAAGTTCTGTGCACAAACGTATGTATAGTATATTGCTATTTGCATGAGCAGATTGGAGGATGCATCTACACTACAAAATAAATCAATAACTGTAATGCATTACATACATATAGTGTCCACATGTGTGCAAATTGATTTTAGCGTTGTTTTTAAAAACTATTGTATTTTACATTGATGAACATGTTGTGTAGCTCCTCTATAATTATAGGTCTTCTTTTGTTCCAGCTGCCACTCAATGTCTATCACCATTGAAATTTGAATAGGATCAGTTGCTTGAAATACTGTGTTCATGTCTGCATACCGGGAATAGTGTGGTCACGATTGATACCGGGAACACTGTGGTCATGTCTACATACCGGGAATATCACCCTAGTCAATAAAGAAGGATTTGTTTTTGATTTCTTATGGATTCATATAAAAGTTTTTTTTTTCCTTTTTGATTCCACTAGCCCTGTCTTATCTCCAGGACCAGTTAGGATTCCTTTTGGCTGCAAAATACATTGAATACAGCTAAATGTTTATGAGGATGGATTCCGTTGAAAAGGATTCCCATATCATTAAAAAAAAAAAAACAAACAAAAAACAACAACCCTCCAAAAGTATTGTTTCAGAATGCTGGTGCATTTATAGGATTTCCATATCATTGTCAAAAATCCAGAAATAATGTTTTAAAGGAATCCTAGTGACTGGGTGAAATGATTTCCATATCCTTAAAAGGAATCCAAAAGTAATGTTAAGGAATCCTAGGTTCCCTTGAGAGAATTCCCATATCATTAAAAAAGAATGCAAAAGTAATGTAACCTCACATTGCTAAACCAAATGGTCATACCAAAACGATGTACATGATCTTATGCATGTGTGTACAGTTTGGGAGGTTAAAAGCCAAGTGATGAAAATAAGGGTTCGAGCCATCTAGAAGAGGGACTCCACATGGGATTACCCTGACATATGTCAGAACCTAAAGACCAACCACTCGTGTCTGATGATCTTATTAGGATAGTCCATCCAGGACAAGCTACGGCTGGCTCCCATACTCCAACAAAGACAAGAAAACAAAATGTCAAAGTTATCTTGGTGCTGTGAACCTCCTTGTGAGCAACTCCAATTACCCAGTTTACCAAGAAAAAGCGCTTGTTGGCAATGACACAACCACAGGAAGCTGAACCTGCAGCTGAAGAGGAGTCATCTTCTGATAAAGAAGATTACCAATTACGTTATGCCAATCCAGATTTACCAACCATCATGTTAACCCATTTGGGTTCTGCAATAGCAGACCGGAAACTAAAAAAGGGGATGAAGAAGAATCAAAGATTTTAATGTTGTAGAACAATTCGACTCTTGCATCCACTACTTTGTTTACCTTTTTGGATCCAAAACACCAACTTACAAGCAACGTTAACGACAATGGTCATAGTTGCAGAGCGTGGATGAGACATAGCAATTTCGGGTCTCCAACAAAGGCCACTACTTACACTGGATCTGGGTTTGGACCCATAATTGATTCAAACAACACAGCCCTTCGGAATACCCACCACGCCTCTCAGTCTGACACCATGCTGGACAAAAAGACCTAAGAATTGCTACAGCTCTACTCTGTATTCAGTTGCTTTCAAAACAGATATGGCCTGAGAATGAGCTAAGCAAGCAAAATGTTCAGTGAACTATATAAAGCTGTCACATCTGCTTTTTCTTGTGGATTACACACTGTACTGGGCATACAGACTGACCAGATACACAAAACAACAGAGCTGTGTGAACAGTCAATGCTCAGCTGACCTAGAGATTCATCACACTTGTGATTCTGTGAACTTGGGATAAGATCAAGGTCACACAAGACCTCTATGGAAGAGGGCCTAACATGTGCAACATCGTGGTCCAGTAAAATCCAGAGTAGCGCCACCTAGTGAACAACTTAGTTACACCCTTCACAAGGAACATGTCAACCATATTTCAGCTTAATGTGAGTGACGGTTCTGGAGAAGTTGAAAATAGCAAAAACAAACAAAAAAACTCATAAAACAATAGAATAAAATTACAGCACCATTTTGTGAACAAATTAAGAACTAGGAATGTCCCTGTGTGATATCAGAGCAATTGGGTGCACAGTTTAGGAGGGGCTTTTTGTAAGATTTGCCCCCTAAAGACAAAAAAAAAAAAAAAGTAAAAAATACAAATCTTGCTGGAGTGTGACCATTTGAAGAAACTTGGAAGAAACCAACACAAGGTACATAGCCACCAAGTTTAAAGTCAATCTGACTGACGGTTTTCTTGGAGAAGTCGAAAATGTAATTGTGAGTGGAGAGACGCCGGCCGACTCATGCTGCTGAAACTCAGCCTGACTAACAAGTCAGCTGAGCTCAAAAATTCATTAAAAATTTTAAAAAAATTACTAAAGCATGACTGACCGTTTGAACAAACTTGAGATAAACCCGCCCAAGGTACATCCCCACCAAGTTTGAAGTTAATCTGGCTGATGGTTTAGGAGAAGCGGAAATTAGGAATTATAGACAGGTGAAAAACCATCCTATCAGCTCACTTGACTGACACGTAAGCTGAGCTAAAAAGAGTGTGCAAGTTGTGATTATGTACCTCACAACCCTTGTGTGAGATTCAGTGGCTTTGCTTGTTTGTTTGTTTGTTTGTTGTTTTTTATATTTTACTTTTTTTCATGGTTAAGATCACTCCTGGCAGATAGACACTGTATATCCAGTTCTAAAGATTTTTTTTTTCAAATTTGTCAACATTGTAAGTACAGACCATTTTTTGTTGTTCAGCCATTGTACATATTGAAAAGATCATGAATAATATTGGCCATATGAGTTATCAGTTTCCAAATTTGGATGGGGAGTGAAATCTACAATTTTACTGTGTGGTGTGTCCAGGTGGCCAGAGGTCAATTACAAGTCCATATGGCAGTGATTTGCCACTGAACTCTTGACCAGTTTATGGTTACATTTGCTGGTTTCCGCTTAGCATCAAATTTTATTGCCCATTTGTAAACTTTATAGTTTTGTTGTTCGCACTTTCGGCAACATGATTACCCTTGCAAATTGCAAGCAGCCAATTTTCCCATCCCTGGATAAATCTCAAGTTTTACTGATGGAGGGGGGGGGGGGTGTTGTGGCTTGTTATGAGCGCTTCAAGGAAATAAATTTAATTTTCTGACTGTTTATGTATGTGACTAGAGGCACCTTTTAATGACTCATGCGTATATTGACCTTTGTGCCAAGCTGTGATATAAGTTGTAAGTTGGTATAATGAAGAAGAATTGCTTTCTTCCCGTGGCATCACACACTTTGTGTTGAAGTCATCATTGGGTACACAGAGTAAATGAATATGAATATTCTGTCACGAGTCAACTTGCATGCAAGTGTACAAGTTCGAATGTAGAGTGGGGTAGACATCACAATTGGTCGTCGTTGCCAGGATTTATGTTCTTCATGTAGCCTTAATTTTCAGACGATTTTTATACTTGTTCAATCATGCAAGAGATCCTGTTGCTTAGCTTGTGGGTCCCGCCCCGGCGCAACTCCCTAATGTAGTTAGGACTTGTTTACAAATTTAAAGGATGTGGAGTACACTTTTCATGTTGATCAGAGGTAGCAGTGGCGTCTTCAAAGGTGACAAAATCAACTCCCTATGTGCAGGACTGATGCCTTGTGCTGGCGAAGTAAGTTCCCAATTGCAGAACTATTTGTATGATGTAGTTTTGTTGGGTCCTGCTCTTGATAATCAAAACTCGTCTATTCTGGATGTAGTGTCTCTCACTACCTGTGGCCCTGTGCAGAAGGAGGTCCAGCAATTCCTTGCTGCCCAAGTGGAACCCAAACTCCATGTTCCCTGGGTCAGATTGAAGACTTATTTGCAGCAAACCTTTCTCTCTGCTGATGAGAATGAAACTTATGGTCTGTGGTTGATCAGAGGAAACTGTCTGAGGGGAGACCTTGGCCAGCTACAACGGCCGGCGATTTAGGGAGGCCGCTCAGTGGGCATACCCAGTTCCATGTTCAGCAGATGCAGAGAGGGCAGTCTTTCATCAGTATTTAAAAGGTTTGAGGTCCTTGGAACTGTTGAAAAAGGTTAGCATAGAGCTACTGACCCAGACCTTGCAGGCAGCCCTTAGTTTTGTGGAAAATGTCGAGGCGGGACCGGAGAGATATTAGCTTAGAGCTACAGACCCAGACCTTGCAGGCAGCCCTTAGTTTTGTGGGAAATGTTGATAGAGAGGTATTTACACATCATCAGTCTAGCCCACCCAACCTGCAAGTACCCAAGGCAACATGATGAATCTCCTTCAAAAGATGCAGCAGGGCCAGGACAAGATCATGATGAGGCTTACTACACTGGACACCACCCAGGTATCCATGAGACCATCCACAGATGAGTGCCACGGTGGACAGACTGCAGAGCCAGGAGTCGTACTGGTGGTAATCCTGTGCAGCATCAACCAGGGGCCACCCTGTCCTGTTTTCATTGCCAGGGTAATCATTACAACAATTGCAGGTACATTACCTAACTCTGTTAAATTCACCTCCGTCTTACCAAACACTGAAATAGGTTTACCTGTAACACTAAGAATAGAAGGAGCAGGCTGTAACAACCTGCTTTGCCCATTTGATTCACATATTTTCTTAAAAATTGTATTGTGCAAATGTGAGACACAAGCCCCAGTGTCCATAATGCATTCCATACAAACCAAACTGGCTGTGATCGATAGGCCCAACCTGGAGCCAGTGGAGCTCACGTCTGCACCTTTTAGTCTCCCTGGTTGGAAGATCTAGGGATCAGCTGTCCACCATCGGTGTGGCGAGCCAGGGTCCTTGGTCGACATGGCAATAGGGGACCAAGGAACCTGGCTCGCGTTTTTTTAGAGACTTGTTAAAAATATTCCTGTCATTAGAATTAGATTACCAAGTGTACATGTACATGTATCACATAAGTTTGGCGCAAAGTGTAAAGTGTTTGAAAGCGTTTGGAAAAGTGTTTGAAAACGTTCGGCTTTCACCAAACGCGTTCTGCAAAGTGTTTGAAAGCGTTTGGAAAAGTGTTTGAAAGCATGTGGCAAAGTGTTTGTAAAGCATTTGGAAACTGTTTGCAAAGTGTTTGCTACGCGTTTGCAAAACATTTGACTTTCACTGAAAGTGTTTGGGAAACGTTTTGGAAATGTTGGTGCGCTTAGCGTTTGTTTACTTGAACGCGAGCGTAACTGTACCTCTCTTTGTTACCCTCGTCTGGTCTTACCGGAACAGTTTTGAGAGCAAGTAATTGATCAGTGTCACAAAGAGGTGGGGCAAACCTCCACAATAAAGACCCTGAATTGAGTTTGGAAGCGTTATGTTTGGTCAGGTATTAGGACCACACTAGCTTGTAGGTTAAAGGTATGTCTGTCATGCATGACTAACCAGAGGTGCACTGAGGGATCATCCTATGCGAGATGCCTTTGCCATCTATTGCATGCAAGTTATGGATGTGGATTTGGTTGCCCCCTTTGTTCCCAGCGGAGAAGGCAATATGTATGCCCTGACTATAATAGATCATTTGTCAGGATGTGCAGAGGCTATCCCTGTTCCCAACAATCTGCAGCTGCTATGGAGGCCGCTTTAGCTCAGGTGTTCATGCTGCTCATGCTTCGCCGCAAATTATGGTCACTGACAGGGGTTTTGAGTTGTCGGCTGGCAGTTTTTGGAGATATCTAAAGGGTTTGGGGATAGAGCACAGTCAGTCAACCCGATATCACCATAGACCAATGGTAAGGTAGAAAGGTTGAATAGGACACTGAAGGAGATGATAACCAAATTAGTGAACAAACAAGCTAGGGAATGGCAAACCCAGCTTGCAAATGCACTTTAACCTCATAGGAACAATGTCAGTTATTCTACTGGGTTCACTCCTTTTCATCTTTTGTATGGTCAAAGGGGACGCATGCCCTTGTCAAAATGCTAAGGCACCTCATCAGGCATTGAAGCCCTTGGTAGTTGACCTAATGACCTTTAAGAAGCTCTCACAATAGCTAGACAAAACTTGGGAGGCTTTTCAAAAATATAATTGGGAATGCATCAATAGGAAAGCCAATGCAGGGGAATTTAAACCAGGAGAGTCAGTGGTATTGAAAGCCCATTAAAAAATGCTTTTTACTACAGGATTGGACCCCAAGTATGAACTTTTGCGAGGGTGTGGTCCTGTCTACTGGATTAGGCAACAAAAGGCTGGAAAAGCTATGGTGGTAAATAGGTCAAAATTGCTCTTAATGGACCCTAAAATAGCTTGGTATGACTTATGAGCCCTGCCATGGAGAGATCCACAGATGGGGGTGCATTGCTCGAGCAGTAAAGGAGTGCCCTCTGAGCCAAAGCTCCCAATAGTGGACAGGAAGGTAGTACAGGGACTGATGGGGATTTGGTATTGCCCCCAGTAAGTGGAAGCCCTAACGCGACCATGGAGGTCTGGGCTTCACCACCTGAGGATGGTAATGTTATACAGTCACAAAGCATTGATGTAATAAGGGAGGAGCCAATGTTGACCAATGGGGAGGGTGATGCTGGTGCCCAGCCTCAACAGACTGGCATAGCTATATCTGTTCCAGAACATTTAGTACCTGCACATATGTATTTTACCAGGTCTCAGGGAACAATGCCATCGCTGCCATTATCTCCACCCAGGTTAGTTGCAGTCATACGATGTGCATTAGAATGTCCTACCGAGGAGGAACAAAAGCGACAAAAGGAAGCCATAGAGCTTGCCACCTATATGTGAGCGCAATGTGTTTCTGTTTTACTACTGGATCTATAGAATCCTTACTGGACAGCCTTTTGTTAACTAAGCCAGACCAACTCTGTGCACAATCTTCAGAATGGACAATTTTAGTCGGGATGGAAACCCCAGTGTTAGACTCTGATGCGATGCATAATATTAATATGATGGTTGAACAGGTCAGACTTGCTATGGCCAGAGGTCTTATTATAGGCTTACAAAATCAGTCTTGGAGGGGACAGCTTAAGTTCCTAGACATATCTGCAAGGGGCAGGAGCTGGGTCCAAGGTAATTCTACCCTACGAGTGAAGTGTGGATAGTTTGACTTTATTAATAAGGTAGGGCATACATTGTCCGGTCTGGCAACTGATGATAGTATTGAACAGTGTAGACAAGCCATAGAATAAAAACTCGGAAATACCAACAGGAAGTAGTGCATCAGATTAATAAACTCACCACCATGTTGAACTGAATGCATAATGCTGCCCACTGGAACAGGAATCAGATATCTCAAGTTACTGTTTTCATATCAGGCTACCTAATTCCCAAGCTGAATAAAGTAATAACCAGTTTCAATTCGACAGATAATAGACT
Source organism: Hermodice carunculata (assembly GCA_964020975.1). Classification (NCBI taxonomy): domain Eukaryota; kingdom Metazoa; phylum Annelida; class Polychaeta; order Eunicida; family Amphinomidae; genus Hermodice; species Hermodice carunculata. Next base: position 11,924,283 of record OZ026622.1, read on the forward strand.
ATCAATTAGAATGTGCTTTTTATCTGGAAAGAGTGGTCGCTACGTTAGAACAGGATACCCTTTTAACATATACATTTAAGATGTAAACATGCTAGACAGAAGGCGTCCCTGGAAATGGGGAGACTCACACAGGACATTTTGAGTATCTCACAACTCCGAACTGTACTAAAGAGGGCATCTACTACAGCAACCTACCCAGTAAAACCTATACAATGGTATTACAAGCATGCTCACATTTACCCTGTATGGGGTAAGGACACTTTGATATGCTGTGTGAAGTTACCCCCAGTGGATGGCCATAAATATATTAGATATAACCTGGTTACTTGGCCAGTGTCTTATGCACATGCAGGGTACTGCATCCATATCAATGTAGGTCACTGTCATATGGGCATGGACATTGTAACTGGTGACATTTTACACCCTATCAGATGTATGGGATGGAAACCCATGGTGTGTAGAACCAGCGTACTTTACAGTGCCCATCGATGGGGTTGTCCGAGAACCTTGATATATGGTGAATAAAAGTGAAGCAAGAACTGTCAAGTGACTGTTCAAAAGCAACAAAATCTCCCTCAATTAACAGAGATTAGTTATGGAGAGTATGTCATAACATGGGAAGAAACCTTTGGGACCATATGTGAGGGACAGTCAGGAGTTAAAAATACTGTGGCCTCCAGGACTTATCTCATAATGGTGGCCCCTGGTTGTACAGTCATGGGGAAGGGCGTCACATTAACAGGCCCCATTGAGCTTGTAGGCCATGTTTCAGTCAGGGCCATGCATGGACTGGCATGCGACATTCTAAAAATTACTGGCATTGCCCCTTCTAAATAAACCACATTTTGATCTGTGGTATCCTCAAGCACAAATTGATCTAGCACCACTGCTAGCCCCACCAGGTATTTTCGACTGGACCTATCATGGTGGTAGGATGTCTTTCGGGGTGACAATAAACCTTGCTTTTTGGGTATTACTTGGTCATCTTAGTGTGTTAAAGTTGCCCTTTCTCTTGACTAGCCCTGACTGAGACATGGCGTGCAGCACTTAAAGTCCACTCTCTATACCCCAATGTAGAGCGAGGGATCACTTACGTTAGGTCCGCTGCAACAAAGGCTGTTGATTCTAACGAGTACTCATTGACTGATCTGACCTTGCCTGACCCAGTTGGCCAGTTGGTGGTCCAGGTAAAACCGCGACGTGTCAAAACTGAAGCATTAACAGCCCCCCCCCCCCCTGCACCTCTTAATGATATTTTTAATTTTCAAACGGCAGCAAATTATGCACCTCTTAATGATATTTTTAATTTTCAAACGGCAGCAAATTCTTGGCCAAACCCTCAGACATAAGGTGGGGGAATGGATGGTTATGGGTTTCTGTCAAGGCATTCCCCTCTCTGCCATTGATCTGCCACCACATGGTGTTGGGGGTAATCAGGATAGGGATGGCCTGTACGTGTGGGCTCATGGGGGTTGTATGAAATAAAAAACCTATTTCATAGTACTTTTGTACCTTGCCTGTGGACCCTTGAAATGATAACTGCTGATGGTTTGTTACAGATTTGGGATAGGTGAGCTCGGAAGGGAAGTGCAGCCCTTCTCTTGCCACTTGGATGGCCACTGTTTTCTGTGCCATGTACATATTCTCTACATTAAGTACCTATGCCCATGGTGTTAATAAGTTGTGGTTATACAGACCTTACAACCAGCAGGCCTGGGAGGCCAGGTGAAGGTATTTCTGTAAGCAGGAAGTTGGTGTAAATTGCCTTATGAACAGTGTCGTGTTGTGCCCATGTTATTTTGGTGCATGGATCTTATCAGGGATAAAGCAATATGAATGATAATGATTTTATGACCCATTAACTGTATGTATACCAATGGGTGACATGAATGCATTATGGCTAATTTTGCCATTTGGAGCCTTAGTCATTTTAATCTGCGCTTCCTGTGGGTGACTGGTATGACCCACGCCCGGCTACCTAGGGGGTTTCACAGGATTGACAGGGTTCCCTTATAACTCATATATGTTTATATCTATCTTTCTTATGTTATTTTATATTGAAGGAGTTGGATGTGTGCATGAAGGGGTTGCTGAAAACATGCGGTGTATGATTCTGGACCAGGTGCTGGTCACCTCCCTGTGTTCCACTCCTTGAGGGGTGCCCATGAGTGACCATTATAGCAGTTCAGGGATTGCCCCCCCCCATATGGGAGCTCAGGGTCATTGTTGGAAAGGAAAGGGTGGAGTAAGGTGCCATTCGACTATTGTTGCTATGTTGACTGGCCTCTCTAGCCTGTCAAATTAGTCTTACCTTTGTAATGGCTAAATTATTCTACCACAACCTCACCCTGTTCTGGCTTGCTATTGCTGTCACCATCCCCGTTTCATCATCTTGAAGCGTGTATGTCATTTACTTGTCTGTAATGGAACTAACTAGCACGACAGCAGCACCACAAGAACTTGTATATTGGTACCACAATTTATTGTAGCTTTATTTACTATGTATATGTTTGGTGCTATGGTGATCGTGTAGAATACATGATTTTAATTAATAATCTGTTTCAGGTCCCAGGGGACTCTGTTCCTTTCAGGGATTGGTACCTCTGCACGTGGGAGCTAGAGGAGAAGATCACAGTGGGAAAACAGACTCTGGGATTGCTACCCTCTCATTTTCGTACATGTCTTAATTAAGTCATTATCAGTCAGGGATTTCTGGCCCTGCCAGCGGTAGCTATATAATTTCGTCCTTTGGTCATCATGCCACTTGTCTTTGTATTAATGAATGTCTATGTGTGTGTAATGAGTATTGGGTTACTTTTACCCGAAGTTTTATGGTTCTGGTTGTGTGGCTCTGCTAAGTGTATGGGTAACTGCTGAATGAGTTATCCCACCGTTGGGTTATGTGCTAGTAACCTCTGACCCTATCTATATGGTGCCACACACCTGTAGGTAGGTAGTTTGTATATTCTATGTCAAAATATACTGGCAAGCTTGAGTAAGACTTGCCCAGGCTGATTCTTAGACCTAGAAAACAAGGGTATGAGAAATATAGAGGTGTGTGACTATAAGTGCAGTCTGTAACTTCCAGTTATTCTAAATTGGTTCTGTGAGAAGTTAGTACTGGTTAGTATCGTGAAGAGATTATTATTGTGGTCACATCTGATTAACTTGAAGAGATTATAAAGGTGGCCACGTCTGATTAATTGGTTTGGATTATTATAGTTTTATAGTCACAATCTGATTTGATAAATATGAATATGAGTCCCTGTTCACAATTGGGACTAAGGTTGGGTTCTTTCCCTTAATGATGTGATGTCATTCATGTCAATGTTTGTATCCATTTTTAAGTTGGAATACTGAAGAAGACTTGCTTTCTACCCTTGGCATTGCACACTTCATGTTGAAGTTATTATTGGGTACATGGAGTAAATTAAAATGAATCTTCTGTCACGAGTCAACCCGCGTACAAGTTCAAATGCAGAGTTGGGTCGACTTTACAATATGTATGTCACTGCAATAAAAGATCATTTTTGTTTCTCATAGATTGAAAGATGTTAAATTTTTATGCACAATGTGAAAACATGAAACTCATCTGAGCCCAAAATGCAAATGAAAATATTAGTATCACTTTAACATGTTAACTACCAGTCAAAAACCTATTTAGAGATTTGTGGTACGGAGCCAAGACATTGAACGATGGATTGATTTTATGAATATCATTATCATTAACCAAAGGCTCAGTCCAGATTGGGATCTTAAACCCGATGTTTGAACAAAAATATATAGTTAGATTGAAAGCTATTTAGCTGAGTGTGAGAATACCCACCCACCCACACGCACCCCCATCCCCACTTTTCTGGTAACTCAAGAGGTTCAATAAGACAACAAACTTGGGGGGAATAGTTTGCAGGTAATACAAATTTTACATGCAAGGGTTTGTGAATAACATCACTATTCCTTACTTAAGTGAAACCTGTTTTGAGAGACTGCCCCTAGTGCATCCCATAAAGAGGTCACAAAAAAGTAGGTAGCCTGCCAACTTTGGTTTGATGCTTGCATCAGCTGGCCAACCATTTTCTTCTGCGCTGGAGGAAAATTGTACACAGGTGCATCATTAAAGACTTTTCAGGGGAAAAAATATGCTATTCAGCCTTTTAAAGATCATTGCAACTATTCTTCTAAATGCATCTGGTATATACATACCGATATTTTGAATTGGTTTCATGCAAGTGAACTACCTGTATTGTTTTCTTTACTATGGGATAAATAGAGTTGTATATTTTGTTGAACAACTCTGTGAAGATTTACTCCCAACAGTGACTGTCTTACTTAGCTCATTACTTTACATATTGATTATATTTTAAATGTTTCTTATACATCATTTGCGCCCCCATCCATCTCTCTCTCTCTCTCTCTCTCTCTCTCTCTCTCTATATATATATATATATGTATGTATATATCAATTGACATATATTTACTTTTACACTTATTTTGCATTTGTCTTAGAGGTGGCAGGCATGTGATAAGAAGATTTTATATCTCAACAAACAATGAGGTCACCAAGCAGTAACTCGTGAGTAAAGGTACTACACAAACAACAATGCATGAAATAGCAAAAATTATACACAGTCAAGTCCATTCTTTTCCATTGTTACATAATCTTTAAAAATCTGATTATTTGTTAATTGTTTTTTAGTTTCTTGAATTTTATTTGGTCTCGTGGATCTACAGTGAGGCTTTCTTTTCGGGATTTATCTCTATGTAATTTTCTGAAAGTGAACTTGTCCTGCACCAGTTTGCAACTGTTCCAGACCACGGGACTCTGATTTTTTTTTTACCTTATGCTAATTTCCAGCGCAACTTTTCAAAACTTGAAATGTATATGATTTAAGACAATTGATAAGGTTTGAACTTTAACATATAATCGATGCACCACGTTTTTCAAGGTTGGTAAAGAAGAATAAACATCATGCTGAGAAAGCGAAATTGTTCACGACTAACTGGGGCCGTGATATTCATAAAAGTCAACTTAAATGCATAAATTCCAGAGGGCAAATTTGTAATGACGATTTTCTGAAAACTGGTCCTTTCATGTAACTTTTGTTTCACAAACGATGTAGCAAGAGGTCTAAATTTAATGAAATTAAGGTGTTGTGGGCCGACTGTGGCTAATAGGTGAATGATGATCGAACCCGTACAGACGGCTTGCTTGCTCACTGGGGCTTGCGCTTGCTGTCTACAGTGCCATTAACATATTAAAAACCAACATTTACAACCATTCCAACAGTTTAATAATCAACACAAAATATATGAATACACCTCTGAATGGATGATCACAACTAACTCATAGCAGTAGGCAAGTTGGAGTAGATATATGTTTAGGCATGGAGCTGCCACGAGGTAGCTCCATGGTCTAGCCTAGACCTAGTTGAAGACCGTATTTTGAGTTCTTTTATCTTATTACCACGGAGTATTGCCTTCTCTGCCTTCGTGTGGATGGCAATTTGCCTCCTTATTTTCTGACTCAAATGGCAGCCTCTTTGGTTCCCTGCTGGTAGGGTTTTGGCCCATTGAACACTGTTTCTTTAACTACATCAGATAAAAGGCTTCACATCCTCTGGTACAACCCACAGGCTCACCTACCGCTAGCCATATTTGTTCAAGAAGTGTTACTTAGCTTAGGTCGCAAGCTTCGCGGAACTTTTCAGTGTGAAAACGGAGAATAATAAACGACCGCAACATTGTTGGACTTGGTGTTTAATGAGTTATAGGCGAGCAAACAGCGTCGCACATGAATCTAAAAGCCACATGCCCAGAAATACACGTTCTTTAGGGCTCTCTTTAAAGCCTCTAGGTTCCCTGATGAACCCTAAGTTTTTTGGAAGCCAAGAGGTACTTAAACATGCAGAGATTCCTAACTCTCACTGTGGAAAGTTACTGTAGTCGAATTGTCCGCATGTTGCGGGATGCAAATGTGGTCGAATTCCAAGATAGCTGCCAAATTATATGACATTTGACCTTTAAAATGACCTTCTTACTTCTGACCCCGAAACGGACTTTACCAAAACCCCCATGATGTACATAAGTAGTTTTGAAAGATTGGAAATTAATTTGCTTTTAAACTTTTCTAGATATGAACTGTTCTTTGTTCAAGAGGGAAGGGTTTGTAACCTGCAACTTTCATGTGAAAACTAACGTGGTTGACATTAAGTTCTCTATGACAGAAGCCAAAAAAAGTTTACATTATATTGTTTCCCTTATATACTTTGGATTTACTATATATATATATATATATATATATATATATATATATATATGATTGATTCAAAGGAAAAATTGGATCAATTTTCAGATGGAATAAGTGGCAGCATCAGATACATCGCTTGCTTTGTGTGGTTTAGGTCTTTACTTCCAAGATACCTGTTTAATGTTGTGATCTTTGACCCTAAAAGAGATCTTGTGACCTTGAAACTGACCTTGCACAATAAAAACCATCACGTGTATTGCTAGTGCTGACAGGTTGGAGTAAATATCATGAGATCTTTTTAAATGCCAAGTGTTGCATCAAATTAGTCAAACTATTTGAAAAATATGCTAGAAATTTACCATTCAGAGGTTTACATTGGTAGAATTGCAGCAGTGAAAGATTTAATGCTCAATGAAGGCTATTTGCCATGCAGAATATTCTTCCGCCGTGTACTTCCACATACTTGGACAAAGGCACACATATATTGACACCTATATTTGAGCAGATATATTACACATATGCAATATCATGAGATCAGAGTTGGGTCTGCATGATTTTTATGTATACCTTCCTACAAAATTTGCAATATTTAACTGCCATTTGATAATTTTTGTCTTCTCTTGTAATTGATATTTCAAAGATAACCAATCAAGCCAAACCAAACCGACCAAATACAACATTTAAGGCCACAAACTGTCTGGTTGTGACAACAGATGTGGTTCAAATCCGAAACACAACTGTCAAATACCCAGTCATGAAATGGTGCTTTTTTAACAGAACCATGCCAAAGTTACATTATTACTATTTGCAACGCACCCGCTAGGTGTAACTGATTACATTATATTGCATTTGGGGGGCTCCTGGAAAAAAGAAACAATAGGGTTCCATGACGAAATATAAATGCAGCATAATTTTGATATGGTAAAGAACACTTTGTTCCTACGATATAGTGCAACACACCCTACAAACCTTTGTTTATCACGTTCTAGACTTCCGATTACGATCGGCAAGATGTTTTTGTACTGTCTCTAAAATGTTATCCGATTTATTAGCTTTATCACTTTTTGGGGAATATGTATTAAAAGAATAACTTTGTAAGTTTACCGTGTGTAAAACCGCCATCACTGATACACTCTATGGATGTTTCTGCAACGACAATCACGCCTATGGTTATCTGGCTTGACGCGACAATGATGCTGACTTTGGCCTGCAGTAAATATGTTGTCTTCCGTCTTTGTTTCAAAAATCTGACTGTAAACAAAAAATAACGAAAAAAAAAAGATAATGAACACAATGTTTCGTTTGCAGAGGAATCTGAACAATTTGTTGTATCTTTGCCCCAATCTAATTCAAACTCGAAAGTATCCAAAGTTTTTGTCCATCTATGTAATGTTGTTAGAAGACAAATCTCGCCGGTCTGTGGCATGCACCCAACTACAACGTCGCCATACGTTATTTGTGTTGCTTAGTGCCATTTGATCATCATTAATAGATTATAAGTTGTACAGTCTCCGGAGAGGGTTGCGCTATTTTCGTCTACTACTAAAACATTGCAGTGGCTCATTTTTAACAATGACATTAACCTGGGAAAGGACACTTTGTTAGACGTACGCTGTCTCTTTTGGCAGTAAACGCTCATTTTGCGAGTAGACCACTAACAGCATCACTGTTATAACTATTTCCTAACTTATTACTTCACAATAATTTATCCATGATACTGATGACTGAATTTCGTATGTTGCATTTTGCACTTTAATACCTGATTGACTTCTTTCCGACCTTTCATAGAAAGTGCTTCTGGTGCTTTGGCATCAAAACCTGATCAGATTCGTGATGGTTATGATGTGTTGCAGTTTAGATTAAATTAGATAACTCAATTTTAATTGGGTTTTTTCGCCCTGCTGACATTTTGTTATTTTTTTTTTTTTTGGAAATTGCACGTGTTTGTATATTTATACATGTGTTAATTCTGAAAGCATTTATTAGGCATTACTGTTGTTGGTGTGCACTGGGTACGCGGCTGACTGAGCAACACAGCCGCGTTTAAATCACTTTTAACTGGGTTTATTTCTTTGTAAGCTAATGAACGAATAGGGATGTTTAAGAACGCTCGCTTTGAATGGTGGTACTATGGCCTCCACCTCACAATACAGTAGGAAAACATAAGACAATGCGTGGGCAATGAAGCGACATTAATACAACCTTGGTCATGCTTTGCAATCCACGCAGAACGCACAAGTTTAAGCTCCCTTTTTTCTTTTGTTTTGTTTTTTTCTTTTCTTCGCTATCTAACATACCACAATAAATAAGTCATAGTTACCTCAAGAGACCAATGCACATCACAAAATAAACACCTTTTGTAGCAACTTCAATACAATCAATATTCCGTACCAAATGGCCAATTAAGGACATACAGCTCTTTCAGACATACATGTACTGTATTTATTCAGGAAAGGGCCGAAAAAAGAAAAAAAAGTGACTTCAAAGGATAGATAACGCATATCTGAAAACGCGAATAAAATCACATTTGCTTACTGTTTGTGTGTTTATTCAGGCACTATGTCATGTCCTTATGCATGTTCAAATGACACAACAGGCAGGCTTACCGTATCTTAGTATCAGCAGTAAAAGTATACCGGTGTAGATAACTAGCGGACAGAGATATATCAGGAAACCTTCTTGCCAATGTTCACCTGTAACTGAATAATTTTTGAACGTATTCATTGATGTAGTGTATGATTATTGCGTTACAGTTAACATCTTTACCTACAAATGATGAATAATCTGCAGTTTGCAAGACGTCCGAATGCGTTCACGGAGTTGGTCTCTTGGGCACAGTCGCATTCTCCTACCAAATGAAGGATTATTCGAATCAAAGCTCGTTCTAGAAAACTAAGAACCCATACAGATTGAGATAAGATGTGTTGCTGATATATTGCGCGTCTTAGATCCGGCTTCGCCATGTTTGGAATTGGTCGGCGTATCTATTTTGAGATTGCATGAACATATATGTCCAATGGTGTTCCCATACTGGTCGTTACACTGTATCGTCTTATTAATCATTGTATTATTTTGAATTTTATTAAAAGAAAAAAACAAAACAAAAAAAAAAAAAAGCAAAAAAAAACAAAAACAAAAACAAAAACAAGAAACAAAAAAAACAAAAAACAAAAAAACAAACAAAAAAAAAAAAAAAACAAAAAAAAAAACAAAAAAAACAAACACACAAAAAAAAAATACCACTGACATCACCAAAGCATGGGACCATTTTTGAAGAAAACCAATTGTGCAGACCTCTACGGTACTACTTATTGATGCAATGGTAGCTAAAGCATATATTTTTGAGTTGATATGGTCATGAACTGCAGATGGGTGCAAAGAACAACCTAAATCACGCTTTAATTGTTGAACAAACACAGTGGTAATAAAAAGGGCGGATTTTATGCTGTTAATATTTCTCTTGCAAAACAAACAGTAAAACTGTAAAAATGGTTGTTTGGTTTGGTTCCTAACAATATTATCCAAACAAGGTTGCCATATGTTTTGTATATCTTGTTTAGTTTATGAAATATCGCTCTGCAAAGTTAAAAAATCTAACTTGTCAAAGAAAAACACGACAACGTTGGACAAAATCTAACTTGTCAAAGAAAAACACGACAACGTTGGACAAACGAAACCATTTTTACAGTTTTATCATTTGTTTTATAGAAGAAAACGACAAAATAGCATTAGACCTGACCATTTTATTATCACTGTGTTTATTTTACAATTGCACGTATCTATAGTTCATGATTATACTAACCCAAAATATATACTTTAGTTGTCTTTGTATCAGTAAGTAGTACTTTATCAAGGTCTAAAGTTGGTTTTCTTCAAAAACAGTCGCATGAATTTAGAGTCCTCAAACTACATGCCCCACTTTGCAGAGAATACAACGTATGGTTCAGAAGAAAAGGCTCAAAATGTTTGAAGTCATAAATGTTCCTATAGATCGATAAACAAGAGGACTGTGAACAGTTCTGTGCTGTACTTTTGAAGTTTCCAGGTAAGTATTAAAACTCTTAAACTGACACTGTGACCTTGGGAATAAAGTTAAGATAAACTTGGCACTGTGTATATTTGGCCCGTATAGAGGATCACCGGCACTAAGGCCCTTCATGAAAGATTTCTCAAGTTATCAAATGAAGTAAAATGAAGTAAGTGGTAATGATACCCCCGGAATGATGTGAGGGGAACCCATACACTGTGCAGGTCTTGACCTCATACCCAGAAGTGTTCTCCACGTGATGTCAAAGAAGTTGTCCACGTGGTTTCAAGGAAATGTTGTTAGGGAGTATTCCAAAACATGGCCAAAGTCAGAAAGAGCCACAAATCAATGGTGGATGAGCTTTTGAACACTCTTAGAATAGATCCATCCACGACACAATCCCATCAAGTAAGGAGTGGATCTGACCAATAGTTTTTGGGAAGTCAGAAAAAGTGAATTACCATTGCAAACCCAATTTATTCACAAAAGAAATCAACAGGAATGTGTGCATGAACTGATTAGTACCCTAATTTGATGGGGACGTTACAAATTAGAGATGCAGAGCAACACTGCTTGTGGATTTTTTTTCTTTGACAATTCTATATTTTGAACAAATTTCAGCATACTATGCAGGACAGTTTTGAAAGCAAAATCGCAAACACACAAAATTTATGAAAAGAGACACAAGAGGAATGTGAAAGCCTTGTACTGCGCTAACTTGGAGTACACAGACTGAAGTGGTTCTCTATCCTAATCAAGAAGTCACCTTCCTTTGAATTAATTGTTTGCAATTGTCAGCGCGCACACTTCTCAAGTCATTATTTGCCAAATTTTCTCTTTAACTTGATGGAAATGTGTCATTATTTCCTTTAGGTACAGCCAATTTTAACCACCTCGACTTATTGTGGTGCAAACTGGACCACTATAATATGTTGCATAAAGATTAACCAATTAAAACACTTTTGATAACAGTTTATTGCCTTGTACCGTGTAAATACAGCACTTTATAATGTTCTTGTTTTTTGCGTGTCAAACTCACACATGCGACTGCAAAACGATTCGTATGATGTCTTGTTCCCTGTGTAAGACATGTACAAGGGAGACTACCACACTTTATCTGTTTGGATGGTCTGTGCAATATGTTCAAGGGGACTACACACAATACACACTGTGTCTTTTGTTATAGATGCATATCATGTGTAATGGGACTGCAACACTCCGTAGCCTGTTTTGTTACTTGGTATCTTAATTATAACTCATGCAGAGTTAATTACAACATTTAGTCTGGTGCTTTGTTGTTTTGTGAAACATGCACAAGGGACTTCAACACTTGACACAGTATAAAACATGGGGAGGCTATAACGCATTACATTCAGTTTTGTTGTTTTATTTCAGTAAAATGTAAGGGAGCATGGGGTACGTTTACTCCTGGGGTAAGTTGAACCACTCCCAATTTTGTTTAATGGGATGCATCAGCTGGAAGGAAATGCTCTCTAGTAGGTCACTGCTACTTCACTTTCTGTCTAATGGAACAGATTCAACAAGAAATAAGAGCGGCCATGTGCTGCGCGAAGAAACATCTTACAGGATGCTGAAAGTGAAAATATTTCAATAAGGTACACAGGTTTCTTATGTTCTTATCACAGAGTGTAACCCAAATAAAACTGTAGCAATGATAGTTCAGAGCTTTGTTGCTTCCTCCAAGACTGTTAACATCTCCCACTATGTGTACTTGATGGTAAAATACAGCAGAACGTTGTGTACCATTATAGGGCAAGTTGTTCCAGTGGAGAGAGGCTAAGTTGAGCGGTGGACCAACTTGCCCCGGCCTCATTATGAATCAACAAACTCAATGGTCTTAAGTATCATCAATTGTTTAAATCTACACATCTTTTCTTGAACTGGTCATTGTGAATATTACAACGAGCATGATGATAACCAGGAAGATTATTATCGCTGTCAATAAGTAAGCTTAGCTAGCCTAGAAGTCATTGTACACATATCGAATATAGTTGTCCAAATAGTATTAATTGCTACATGTTTTCGGGTGAATATGCACTACTATAAGAAAACATAGAAAGGAAGTACCACAAAGGATGTTCTTAAACTAATGCTGCTGAAGTACAACAAGGGGATAAAATCACAAGTGTTGTCAGAGACTACAATGTTGACAGAATGACTCCGAAGTGCTTTATCTGTGAAGGTCAAAACAATCCAAACACAATGACTAGTTATAATTCAAGATTCCTTGTCACAGACTGTGTACCCTATAGCAATAGAAAATGATTTAGCAATCCATGTCAAACGTGTAGTTTATATGTACCGTTGGCTTTCTCTAAATGTTGCAAACTAGTACACGAGTTTGCATCACGTATCCACCTCAAAATGCCTGAGTACTGGGAAAAGAACTGAAGGGCTGATAATGGACTGGTAGCTTGGATTAAAGTCGATATTTGCACGAGCATCAGCATCTAATTATCTTGAGGAATCAACAGGACACATACAGCCTTGATAAGATGGGCTATGCTACAGTACAGATGCTAAAACTGGTGGTAACTGCACGAGAGAAGGAACAGGTGGGTGCAATTACATCTGGGGACCAAGGGACATTAGTGAAGGCTGTACACACTGTAAATGCCTCAGGGAGTCTTCTTCCCTCTGGGGTAAACTGCAACAACCACTTGATCAAAAGGTCGCCTGTAAGCTCCATTGGCCACGGAACATGATCTTAGTGGGTCAATTAAGATTTGTTCCTTAAATATTTGGAACATGTGATCAACCAGGCATGATGTTCACTGGCTGGAGCACAAAATGCTAATAATAATGGATAACAATGAATCACACATTTCATCATGCACAATTGATCTGCCACAGCACAAAGTTATTGTATCATTAACAATGCCTTCTCACACATCGCATTGCCTATAGGCTTCCTTTGGATTGTGCTTGCCGTACATGGGCAATTTAAAGCAGCATATAATAGACCTTTCTGGTACGATAGATGGCGCTGGTGTCGTTTTCAACAGTGCTTCGCGGATTGAGAACATCAGGGAGTAACACCTCTGCATCAGACGGTCAGTGCAATATGGCAACATGGGGAAGTGAGACCTTTGCTATGTGCCAAATTGCCAGGATAATCGTAATAAACAACCAGACCTAAGATTTTTTGTGATACCAGTCAAGCCACAGGACCAGAGGGAGGCATGGATCAGTTTTATTTGTGCTTTTATCGGTGCTTCTCGGTGGTATTTTGGCTAGGCTCGTAGCTTTGCTGTACCCTGAATCAGCTTTGCCAGATGTGCATGTTGACGCCAATTAATGTTGCATTTCAAAGGTTGATAGATATATTTCGCCCATATTCAGTCGAGTGACATCTCAAATATGTATTGCTGCACTAATAACGTATAACCGAATGTGTAATTGAGAACAATTTTGTGGAGTTCTTGGTGGGATGTTCAATCGCATGGCTTCGGCCGCCATTTTGAAAAACTTGAACGGCTTGCTCGTTGAAGATTGTTTCCTGTGTATTTTCGGGACAAAACCCTTCATGTGCTCATTTTATCAAAAGTATTTACAAGCAGAGTTATGTGATAGGAAGTAACCTCCTGCTTAGGTAATTTTCAATGCAACAGTGGCCTCAATCGGCACCGTTCTGTGCTCTATAAGTACATGCAGAAGAAACCATGTTTGTGTGTGGCTGCTTCTTGCCAGCTAGGCTGGCGTGATATTTGAATATAGCACTAACTGCATTGTAGTCGACCCAAACATGTTTCTTATGCTGGTATTTAAAAGTAATTATGCATGTATGATGCAGAAACGTATAATCTAAATTCTCCCTTTCAATTTCTGCTCGCTTTCTCTTGCATTCGCATCTATATCTAAACCAGTGCTCAATGGTGACCGGAACACCCCTATTACAGGCAAAGCCACCACCGGTGACAAAATGTACTAAATGTGCGCAACACCCTCTAACATATTGAAAAGGTCAATTGGGCAATGGGTACATTGTCAAGAGCCCCCCCCCCCCCCCATGCAGAGATGCAAAGCAGTGCCACCTTCAAAGGTGAAGATACCATGAAAACTGTTCAAACTGAAACCATGGACTAGGATCATTCCATATCGGCATCAGGATAGCAATGAGACCATCATATATCAATTTTGTAGTTGAAAATCATTCCAAGTCTAACACCGTCCAAATCTTGACAAGTCTATCAACAAAATCATCGCCAGACAAAACAGCAATATTTCAATAACCATCATGCAATACATAATTTATTGTACATGTAAAGATGATCAGATGTCAAAACAAAAATGTAGAAATTATGACTGCTTGCGGCAGATTATATCCCAATCTGAGATGATAGCACAGCCCAGGTCTCAAGTGATATCACATTATCAGGTGGTAGCACTCCATATGTCCCCATTTCAACTTCTTCAATTTCCAAAAGCTGGAAATAGGAAAGGTGGGGATAATTGTTGAAGAATGAAAAGATAAACTTTCAATGTCATACACACTCCTGTTAGAGATCAGTTTGCTAAAAAGACCATTAATAAACCAAAGATTCTGCTGCAGAATCAGGAGCAAAAAAGTGTTATTTACATCTAGGGTAAAAGCAGCTATGTCCAAATATGCAGACTGACCTAGCTCTTCTTCTGAATAGGACACTGAATCATCACATAGGATGGAAATCACAGAAGGCAACTTTGTAGTAGTCACAGAAAAATAAGTCACATGTCTCGCATTACATCTTGCAAGTTGATGTAAGGGATAGGAATGACTATAAGGGTATTTTTCTCAAGAAAGTATCAGGTCGTCCTTGGAGGAGAGGAAACCATTTTTGTTCCCAATCAGAAGGATGAAGCTTTTTTCGTAGAAGATAACATAGCACATAAACTTCCACTTCTAAATATAGTTCGTGGATTGTTGCTTCACAGAGGTCAACTTATATACCCATATAATCAGAAAAAATGACAACTGAGCTTACATGACATCAGTTTTCATAAATGGAATTATCTGCTCTTTAAAAAATTGTCACTGTGCAATAGGATAGGCCCTACCTGTTCATTGGTTTGTTCATAGTGTTCTATTTTCTGGAGTTATGTGTAGTGTAAGTCTCCCATACTTTTCACAGGGTCCTGGTGTTGTGTATAGGGTATCCCGTGTAATACTACAGCTACGTAGAACTTGCTCCATTATTCAAGAGCTGATCATTACCAATTCGACTGAGGTTTCGTGAAGCAATTAAAACCTCTATATCAAATGACATTTCTATTCAGGTTGGATGCTCGATAAAGTTCTCATCCAAATATGCATATATATTTTGGCCCAAATTTTGGAAACATAACCTTAAACAAGGCCAAAATGATTGTTTATACCAAACAAAATTTTATTTCTCAAGTAAAATCACTATAGAGAAGAGTTCATGAAGACACACGTAGCTACTGTGACAAAGATGACATTTGGATACTTCAAAATTGTTTATTAACACCACATGGACGAAATCTTCATCCAAAAAAGTTACCAAAGTAAGCGATATTATGTGCACCTAGAAAATACGGCTGATTTATTAAAGATCTTTGTAAAATATAATTTTGGTTTTGTTCTGTTGAGTTGAAAACTGCTTTTGCTATGATAAGTCAATTTACCCCAGGAAATAAAATGACTCACCCAATGCATGGGGTAATTTGTGCCTTTTTTATGCACTGTTATATTGTATCACTTTATTTGCTGAAATAAATATACCTATTAATACAAAAACACAGGACCAAAGACGCTGTTCATGAACATTAAATAGTATAAGCTGATTTCAGCTGGAGGAAATAAACCCCTTGAGCCTTTTATATCCCGCAATATATAGAGCATATTAGTTTATGACAATACAAGTCCAAGTCTTATAATAAACACAACGTGTGGCATGGCAAGACAATGTGTGCATATGTAACAGGTATATTTACGATTTCGAAAGTAGAGACTGAACATATTCCAATCATTATTCCAGGTGTAGTTTTATATATTTTGGACGTATATAATGACCAGGGCTTTCTAAATATAGACTGGTATACTTTTCCAGATGAAAGGTCCATGGGAGGTTATTGAAAATGTACCCAGGTTGGTACATTATTACGACTATAGAATTTGTTACATTGTCTGGTATTGTAATCCTGAATAATATCAATATCGGAGTTCTTATCACATTTGGAACCACATAGTATTTAACTTTATACATTAACAGCCCTATCAGATAAAAATATACTCTCTGAAGTGAAAGGATTTTAGATCAACGAAATAAAACTTTTCTATGACCATTATACCCAGAAAATGTTATTAATCTATTTTTATGTGATTTCACCATTATATGTGATTGCCCAAGAAGCATGAGAAGTAGTAAAATATGGATACACCAGGGTATAATACAATTGAATAAGGGTACTTGTGCCGAAGCTAAATCTAACCTTTTTTCATTCTATATTTAGTGTTCTAATAATCAAGTTATACCTACATTTTACCAACCGAAGACACAGCTTTTGTTGTTTCAAGTCACCACTTCGTGCATCAGGTGCTGCTATATTGCACATCAGTTTGGTGTTCTCGATGTATGTTATGCTGATTTGGCGCCTAGCACTCTTCACAAGCACGCCTCTGCTCCTATACTCAGCGGAAAATAATGTGTCTCCAACTATACTTTTGTACGCATACTGCCATGTCACCTGCGGGTGTGGCTTTGACCCTCCCACATGGCATATAAATGACTGTGCACCATCTGCTTGAATGGTGGGTATTACCTTCACATCACTGCAATCAGATGTCGCCTGAACAACACCAGACATATCTGTGATGGTGGGTTGCTTGTCGGGTGGAGCTGCAACGAGGAATGCCATTTGTTATTTGGCTGTACAGTGCACTTACTATCACGATTGTCACCTACATGTCAGATGGACGTTTAAAACCATTTTAATCTAGGCTATTGTGGCTTTTCTATATACTAGTAATTTTTTTCGACGGTGTATGCGGCGTTTGGGCGACAGACAGCGGTGAACAGCTGCAGAGAGCGGCAGGTAGCGGCAGGTCCGCTGACTGTCGCTGTCTGCTCCTATCTGCCGCCGAAATCCAATTGAGCCTTCTGGAGCTCAGCAGTACACAGCGGCAGTTGGCAGCAGATAGCGGAATAGGGCCTTTGGTTCCTGTCTGTCGCCCACCACTGTTATTTGCCGCTGTTTGCCAATCTGTAAAAACAACTGCATTATATGAAATATAAAAATACGAATCCAGGTGAATGGAAAGGGAATGAAACTCCTAATTTATGGTACATAACACTTCAGTTTAGCTCCATTATGTATACACACACACACACACACACACACACAC
Organism: Hermodice carunculata; assembly: GCA_964020975.1. Lineage (NCBI taxonomy): Eukaryota > Metazoa > Annelida > Polychaeta > Eunicida > Amphinomidae > Hermodice > Hermodice carunculata. The sequence goes on from OZ026622.1 coordinate 11,941,923, forward strand.
ACACACACACACATATATATATATATATATATATATATATATATATATATATATATATATATATATATATATATATATATATATACATATCACATCATCCCAGAGCTCTGTGCACATGCATTGATTGAATAAAAATAAAGTGTGTTTTCATTACCATTATATCTTCGGGAAAGCAGAATATATATATATATATATATATATATACATATATATATATATATATATGTATGTATGTATGTATGTATGTATGTATGTATGTATGTATGTATGTGTGTGTGTGTGTGTGTGTGTGTGTGTGTGTGTGTGTGTGTGTGGTTTGAACATATTTTTTTCGCAAAAAACAATTGGCCAATAGGCACACAGGTGGAAAGAAGCCACGCCCAAGAATGGCACACAACGCATGTCAACATTGTGCAATCAATAGTCTGTGCAGCAAGACATGTTTCCGTTGGGACAACATCATGGGCGTTCAGCGTGTACATCTTCATGACTACTTTTCCAGCGTATAACCGCTAACTCGCAAACATGAATGCTTACAATTTTACATCTTACAATTAATCTTGCGCAATTTCAGTCCGTCAGCATATATGTCCGGACAACTGCAAGGAGTGTTATCTCTCTCCTGGGTGGGAATAAAACTCCAACAATAAGGAATGCAAAAAGAACCCCAAGGACCAATGGAAAATATAAACGCATAGCCACAGTTAAGAAGCAAAACAAAGTTGCATTTTAATCAAAGCTAATCCTGTTCCAAGTTATCATGGAAACCCTCAATCTCTGCAAAGCTACACTACTCTGAAAATGGCAGTGACATATATAATGGAATGTAATCATACTCTTAGACCTGGGTCTATCATGGATACAGAGAAAACTACCGTCAATATTACCAAGAATGGAAAATAAAGACGTGCACAGAACCTGGCCTGAATGTCAGTAAATTCTAAAGGAAAAAACTCCATATTGAGTTTAAAAAAATAGCGTAAACCCCCACTGCAACTACAGACTTGAACATTTTTTCTGATACACCATTCATTTTTTATAGTAAACAGTATATTTATGCTGAAAACAAGTACACAACAGGTTCTGGTGAAGTAAGATGAAAATTAAACAGCACGTATTAGTAATGCCAGATAATAATGTGTTTTTCCATCAGATATATCACTGATGACGCCATCCAGGGTGTCTTGCCCAATGCGGCCTTTCGGTACATTATGGTATGCAAATAATGGAAGCAAGTAAACAAAGTTTACAACAAAAACAGATGAGTATGGAATTGTTGGGACAAAGTAGTTACCCACTAAATATATTTGGGCAAATACAGCCTCTCCAAATTTTACAGAAGAACGTGTGCAATAGGACACTAGTACTTCCATATGTATGTATATATATATATATATATATATATATATATATATATATATATATATATATATATATATATATATATATATATATATATATATATATATATATATACATATATATACATGTATATATACATATATACACATATATGTACATATATATATATATATATATATATATAGAGAGAGAGAGAGAGAGAGAGAGAGAGAGAGAGAGAGAGAGAGAGAGAGAGAAAGAGATTAGACGAATGGCCATCTTTTGAAGTTGAAAAATTCGTTTACATGAATACCCCAAGCAAGGAGAGAATAATTTAGGTGTGGCAGAAAAGAGAGTTGTACATTACTAGCATAGTTTCAGTGGGTATAAAGCTATTGGTTCTTTTGAAAATTCCGACAAGTTTGGAAAGTTTATTACCAATCTTATTTATATGAGCATCCCATTTTAAGTTTACTTGAATTCGGAGGCCAAAGAAATCAAATTCTCTCCCGTTCTTAAAATCGGAACATTATTAATTTTTAAATCTAATGTAGAATATGTTTTTCTTTGAGGAAAGTGAAATATCATATATTTTGTTTCTGCGATATTTAAAGAAGAAGGACCACATGACATATCCTGAAGTATGTACATGCTACCAACATTCTTATATTATATTTTGAATTCCACGCGACCATAAGACGTCAACGAGATTTGGCATTAAGATGTTGATTCCATTGTTTTAATGACAACAGACTTTCAAATCAGTAAAACAGCAAATTGCATTTTTTCCCAGGTTTAAAGTTTGACGTTAGCCTAATCATGTTTGAAAAATTGTATGTCTCTCGGAAACGCAGACGGTAGGAATTGTTCATATAGACTGGTAATTAAGAGGAAAATATGGGGATTGACGTGTCAACCTGAAGGAACTTTCAGACTTTGTAAACCAATCACCAAAACCTTGTTACGTCGAAGCTCAATGGTTACGACAATCAGTCGACATGTAGATCTAAGAGCATTTTACTTGGGATGAGTGGTAATTAACCGTTACTAATCGACTTCGGTGACTCACCAACTAAAAGCAAATGTATATATGCGTATTGCAGTTCTAATTCACTCCTTGCGCTGACTCCACATGTGTAGTTCTGCTCATCGTCTGGTCGAGTTGTATGGATAATCAAATCATAAGACGACTGATTCTTGCCAAGATGTCCAGTGACGTTCCTGTTCATGAATTTTCCCCTGCGTTTTTCCATCGTATCCCAAAAATTGTCAAAATATACTAAGTTTCCTCTGCGATCATTTCCTTCATACCATTCAATAAAGTTTATAGTAGTATTGATGGCCATCAAAGAGCATCTCATGACTGCAGGTCCATTATATTGTCCAGTCACTCGTTCCGCAATAATAATAAATGCAGTTGATAAACCTAAATAAGAAGAAATATGTGCATAAATGTATGCAGAAATATGACTCATCACCTTGCAACTTCTCGATTATTTTTTTACACTTGTTACTAATTTCCTAGTACCGTGTACAGTCGCCTTCTACACCATCTAAAATGTAATGCAGCGTAACAAAATGCTTAGAAAAATACAGTTATTCAATGTGTATAATTCCTTTGCTTTACATAAACCAAATTTAGTGTTGAAAAGGGATAATGCAATTGTAAAATGGCTTAGTTCTACCACTTCCCAAAATTGTTTTAATCTATACCAACTTGAACGCAGTAAAATAGATATAAACAATGGTGTTTTAGCTGCCCAATATTTACATTCTGCGTATCCACTAGACCCATTTTGTAAGTTTTAGTTGATGAGGTACGAGCATATACATCTGGAAAAAATGATAAGACTCTATTCTAGAAATACAAGAAGGGCCAAATCTGTACACCTAATCGCAAATACCAGTGCTTAAAAACCGCCAGATTTCATTTAATTTTGATCAAAGTATTGTCTCGTATCTTATACTCTATTATAACAGTCCCTATACTTAGAATACAATTTGATTATTTTCCGATGCTCTCATTAAGCGACTGTATTTAGGTAAGTCGTGCCCAAAGACAGTTGCCTGCTTCATGTATAATACAGAATATAGCTCACGACGTATTAGGCTTCATGCATTCCAGAAATGTAATTTTTCATTTGATCTTCTCCCGTTGAGCAAACTGTTTTTTTTTTCACGTACGTTGAACTGCACTGATTTACGATGTCTACTTAACATGGATACACCATTCGGAATCATGTACAAATAACTGACAATTTTATCTTGAATGCACCATTAGTGAATGGCATATTGCTACACAACACCGCATTTCCTTAATTCGGGCCTCATCAACAAACGAAACCACGTTGTTGAGATTAAGATCGATTTCAAAACCAAAGGCTAAAAACCCATAGTTTAGGATCGTTCGAAACGCCTCATACTTTAATAATAGTTTTGGAAAAATATTTTGCCCCTTGCGTGTACTAAACGACGCCCATGGCTTAGCTCATTCAAGCACATTGTTTCCAATTGCTACTTTTGATCAACTAGTTTCGAGATTCAAAAGTCTAAACAGTCAGTTCCCCACTCCACCCATAAACTAAGGCGGTATTCTTTCTGGACCATTGAAATCAGCCGGGACTATATCCACAACGGCGCAAGGGAATGACAAAAGTAAAGATGAATTATTCTTAATTTGTGATCATGTCCTTGTGACAGCTAGTGTATTCAGAAATGACAACGCATTAATTGAAGGAATTACTTCAAAGATGGACTTGCAAATATGCACAATAAAAATTTCTGATTATTATAATTAAAACGTTACTTTTAACACCTTAGCTGGAGTGGACGAATTGTTACAGTAATGGATCTTAATAACCTTTTTTTTCTTTGGCGCGTTATGACTGCATCCATTCATGGCACGGGGAAGTAAAGAATAAATCAAATTGACGCTAATGATGGTTATCTCTCTCTCTCTCTCTCTCTCTCTCTCTCTCTCTCTCTCTTGCTGTCCAACTTTACCTACACATAACACCTTATATTTTAAAAACCGAAATTATATATTTTATGTTAGTATGACTTGATTTACAGAAATTGGTGACTTATTGTCGCCATTTCTTAGTTTCAATACCTGGTAGGACCTCCTTTATCAGTTTTAATGCCATCAATGAGTGGAAACAGTCAACCCAACTCATACAAGAAATCCAAAACGAGGTTCACACGAGCGAAAACAATCACTAAGACCTTGTCTGCATCTATTTTAGAGAATCGGCTGAGTGGAAACACTCAGTTGGCACCACCAGTATACATGTAGTCCCAAATCACTTCCAAACAAGAAAAACACTGACTTAACTTTTAAAATACAGCTCTGTGCTAAATCCTGCCTAGTTGAATAATAACACTCAAATGATTTAAACATGTTATTTATTATCCAAATGCATTAAAAGACTTTAGAACACATTTGAGTCTGTTGTCAAATAAACCAAACCCAAGAAAATAAAACAAAACATCAGAAAAAACTGAGCAAGCAAACAAAAGCAAATATTTCAAAAAAAAAAAAAAAAAAAAAAAAAAAAAAAAAAGTTCAGACAAGACATCGCAAGGTATGAAATTTCTCCCTCAAATGTGTGTTTGGTCTGAATAGAAGCCCTCCAAAATACTGGATGCCTCTCATTTTTTGTGCTGGCCAGTATTTCGGGATATTCTTATTTTCTTTACTCCCTATTGGGGCTTAATTATTTTCTCTACTAGCGTGATGGGACATCCCTCCCCCGCCCTCTTACCTCCCATCTATACTCAAGCTTCATGTATGAACAGCAGCCAAACAACTAAAACTCTTACTGCATCAGCTTAATTAGGCTATTTACTTTCTTAGCATAATTATTCTTGTTACAATTCATGTCAAATGGCACAGAACACACATACCTGCATGTTCGTTAGTATTTCTGAAAATATTCCGTGATAAATGGATAAAACTTTCTTTCATGATGCAGCGCAGATCCTCTTGGAACTGCGTGGGATAAGCAGTAACCTAAGTATTCCGAGCTCCCTGGCACATTACATATAGATGCGTAACATTTCGTTCCCGGGTCAAGGCTTCATATAAGTTCACTGGTGACCACAGAGCACTGTCCAGTTTTAAGTTGTATGCAGAAAAGGTTAATGTATCACCAGCATATCAGATTTGTAGAAGTCGGGTACTGAGAGATTCGACAGATGTTGAACACAGCTACACATGAATGAAATGTGTAGGTAGATCTCTATTTATTAGCATACGTTATACGCCTCCTACGGTATGTATGGCGAGAAACGCTATGAACTCACTGCAATTATAAATATAACTAGTCGATTGAGTGCAGACATTCAGCACAATGAAAAAAATATAAGATAGTTGATCCTAAGTGGAAATCGACAAGAGTCACATGACACCCAGATAACACATAGTTTTAGAGAGGCCAGGGAGGAAGCCAGAAATGCCTAACCATGGCTCCCATGCTTGTCGTGGGACTGCTACTATTCACGCCTATCAATAGTGACGTGGATGACCAGGTCCTTTTTTAGCTCAGTTTTCGTTTCTTACTATTTGGAGAAGGGTGTTGCTTGGACATATTTCAAGCCTCTTGATAGCGATGGTGGTAACGCCCATACGTTTCCAACACAAAATCTTGTGTTGGAAACGTATGGGCGTGACGTTGTAAAGCACAGCTTATGATAATGAAATCTTTTGTTGGGAACACAGGGGCGTGGGTATGTAGCCCATGCAGGGTGTCTTGCTACCCGCCTGTGTGGCAGGGACTATTGGTACACTTAGATGCATGTGAAAGGTACTGTTTAAAGCCATGTGGCTGGTTCCTCTGGCAGGTGGGAGACTGGGGCTTGTTTCGTATTTGGCGATATTGTGCATACGATCTTTAATGAAAGGATATTCTGGTTTATGTGTCCATGTTTCCCGCAATGAATTAATCTTAAGATAGCTGATTGTAAAAACAGGTGCTGTACTGGACTTTATTACTGGAAAATTGCGTTGATTCTCTGAACCTTGTGATTGGCATGATTGCAGTCGTTTAGGGTAAACTGTTTTCTAATGAGTATTCATGATATTTTGCTCGCTTTCATTGGGTAGACTCGAGCTCTGCTGTTTTCAACTCTTTGAACATTGAATCTCTTGTCAAAATCTCGAAGATAAAATATGGTCAAGCTTGTACATTGTTTATGTTTATTTGTTTGCTTTGGGAATGTGACAAATGGTTTGGTATGCACTAATGCCTGGGCCCATAGGGCTTGAGTTGTATGGGCCCTTCGTGTTCATTGACTTGATGTGTAATCATGCAAGATTGTTTCACTTCAGACTTTTAGCAGTGCCAGATGTGGATATTGTCTTTAATGGGCGGAGCCTCAGGTGGTTTTGTATATATCCATTTTAACCACGCTAAGTTTGCCTGTGCCTGGGGTGAAGGTAAAGCAGTTTTGTATATTGGTCTTTCTGTCAGCAGGCTATGCTTCATTTATAACTGAAACATTAGAAGAGAGAATCAGAAATGGTTCCATTGAAGTGGTAGGGAGAGTAGGGGTGGTGCAGCCTCCTAAACTTGGATTGGGTATTTGTGTTGAGCCCACCAAGCCATGTCTTTGACATGATGAGAATTTTTGAACTTATGGATTTCTGATAATCCATTTGATTTAAATGCATTGTCTCAGGTTCCCCTTTTGTGACGCCCAGGTAGCTTTATGGCTCTTGTGATGAGAAGGCTGCCTATGAAGGAGTACATCTTTATCCATAATCCAGAGGTTATTTTGGTTTTCAATTCAGTGGTTATTATCGCTGTTACAGAACCCTTCCTATTGGCTGGAAAACCAGCATGTTTGTCTAGCTGACACTTGGAATGCAAGTGACAACTTCTTTGTGTTCCCAGGGATACCTATACTTCAGTATATTGATAATAGGGATGTTGGTTCCTTTCATTGATCCACCTCTCTTACAGAAACTGAGAAATACAGGTGGGCTACGGCTTTGACATGTGTCATTTTATTGCACTTGGTTATACTATAGCCCTGTGGAAAAGCTGCTTCACACCGAGACAACAGATGCTATACCTGGAACTGGTGGTGGATTCATGTGCTCAGAGTTTTTCTCGATACCAATAGCTAAGAGGGAAAGATTTGCTGCCCTGTTGGAGTACATCATAGCTCAGAAGCAGATCACATTGAAGTCCCTGCAAATATATATGAGGAAGTGTGCCTTCTTTGCTATGTGTGTGCCATATGGTACGTTATACACTCATGGCATGGCACAAGCTGGAACAACTTAATAGGAGAGTGTGTGTGTTGACCCCAGCAATGAAAGATGAAATTAGTCACTAGGAATCCATAGACACCTGCGTTCAATGGTTACCATGGAGGAGAGAGGGACACTTTCCCATGCACATTGCTACTGACTCTTCTGGGTATGCATGGGCTGTAGTAACCCCCATTGATACCATGCATGGAAACTGGCGGGCAGGGGACTCTATGCTTATTCACCTGAAAGAGGCTGAAGTTTGTGTGAAAACACTCCAATCAATTTTGGATTACACTCAGAATTCACGCATAGCTGCCTAGGTAAACAACCGTGCTACGGGCATGCGAAAATGAGGGTGGGAAGGATCCTGATTTGAACAGCTGTATGAAAACACTTTTTACTTTGGCACAACAACAAAATTTCCAGCTTAAGCTTGCTTACATCCCCTCAAAGAACCAAGTGGCCGATGACCCATCCCAGGAGTTGTCCTTAAGTATCTCCATGTTGAGTCCCTCCTCACGGTGAAAGGCGGAACCATGGTATGGCCCGCACACATTTGATCTGATGGCTTTTGATTCTAACTCAATGGTAAAGATACATGGTGTATTGTTGCCACACTTCACCCCATTTCGATCCCCAGTCTCTACAGGTTTTAATGTGTTTGCACAAACCTTGAAATTGTGTATTTCCCCCATTCTGTTCAATTGCACCACTGTTGTGATTTTTATTACAGGAAGTAGAAAGACCACTGTCTTGTACCATGATAATACCCCGGCTATCTCCCATATCTACCTGGTGGCCAATGCTTATGCCTAATGTGACTAACTTGCGTCGCCTTGCAACAAAGGCATGCCAGAAAGCTGTGCTAGTCCCCTCCAGGAGAGGTTTTGTTGAATCCCAAAATGGGCTGCTTTATGATTTGTATGTGGCCAGGTTAACTTTACAGTAAGGTTTTACATACCCAGTTTTTTTTTTTTTGTAAGCGTCACGACGAGTCCAGCCTCAGTTGGATAAATTTGCATTGGATCAACGTCTGAAGCTTCCTCTCATTATTAGCGAAAGAAAGCATCTCTTGAAGATTATTTGAAGTCACAAATGTTTGAAATTTTTGGACATGAAAATATTTTTTTAAAATTAAGTCATAGGGATTTATGTACGTTTATGGGTCGGGAAAATGGACTGAGGAAAACCCCAGTTGACATGTAGCATGTGGTGCTATTAATGATAGAAACCCAGCATACAAATGTTCCAGGTGATTGGTAATTGGGGCTTTCATGTACTTGGCCAGATTTTTAAAGACACTTTTTGGAAATAAGGGCATAGGTCAGGAGTACAATAAGATAAGTGGTACAGTTTTTCAGTGAATGGTACGGGATAAGACTTTGCTTTTAAAATATCGGACTTGATAGTGTTCAAACGGTACATGGGCTTACAGAATTATGTTTGTTAAGTTTCTCTTTGTATTCAGCAGGCAATCCTGCAGCCTCAAAAATGGTACAATCTTATGTTAAAGCCATACGTGAAAAACAGAGCAAAGCTCATGTTATGGCATTGCAAGCAGTCCCACTTTTTGTTGATAAGCTTATACCTATAGCACTTTTAGTTGATCGACAATTGCAGGTGCAATCAGTACCCCTCAGGTCAAAGTTTGTTTTTGGCTAGGGATCAGGCTCTCTTCAAACTATTATTTTTTTAGGGGAGACAGCGCTCACGACATTGGGATCATGCTGACCCAGGAACTCAAGAAATTAAGGAATTGTCCGACAATAGAGGATTTTTCTATTCGCCACATATGGGGTAAGATGTGTAGACTAGACTAATATAGCAAATACAACGTTAACTGCGGCTTTGGTCCAATTTGAGAATATGCCCAGTCGTTGGGGCTCAACTGTTCTTTGATATTGCTGCCCAGACAGGGATTGACTTCTCTCAGGCATACCTCTTTCCACCTGTCTTTACAGGTGAATCTGTAATGTCATATGTTCTGTCTTATGGTTGCGTCTATGAATGATTTAAACACTACCTTGGTATTCTGGACATTTATGAGGGCGTATCGCTACACAGTTTCCGCAATGGCTGCGCCGTTGCGATAGGGACCCTCCCTGCAGGGACTTCAGATAACTAAAAAATTATGGCCCATATTAGGTGGAAGTCAACAAACATAGCCTTAAGGTAGAACAGGCAAAAACAGATAATCGATTCTTAATATGCCTCATTTTCTCTGATGGTGGAGGCCAGCTTGTCCCATGAGGCTGCTCAATTGTACGACCAGGTGGAAAGTAGTATGATGTACCCAGCCTTCCCATACTTTAACACCCAGTGATGAATTCCTCGAGGAGAAATTACTTCCTGCGGCAAGTGTATCCCTACCTGCATGTCTTCGCATGCTTATGAACTTGATTGACTTGAATCAAAATCACAACATGGTATGATAGGTGATTTAAAACCTCTAATCAAGGTATTGCACTTGTTCTACCCATATTATCTATTTGTGTCCTGAGTTATCAGGGTGTCGCCAAGCTTTCCAGCAATGGGCGTTCATGAACCTTAAGCTACCTGTATAGAAATTGGGGGTCTGCCTTGCAGGCAAGTTGGAAAGTTGATGAGCTACACCTCGGAAATTTGCATTTTGATGCAGCCTTGCTCCTGATTTATGATACAGCCTCACTTTCTGATTTGCCATTAAATATATCAAATTTATAAGGTGGTGTTTGTTTCGCTTATATGCATAACTTTGCCTGGGGGATCTTTTAGTTTGCACTGTTAATGCTTTAACATAAAACACATTGTGATCTTATGGGTTTTTTCTTTGCATTTAGGATGCAACACTGATATTATTAAGTGTAAACTATATTTGCCGAAAAAGCTCTCCTTACCTTACGGTGCAAGGAATGAGAGTGTGATATCACAGAGTTAGAGTAGTACTACTTTATGGTGATAATAGTATGTGCCAAGTGTGAGTGGGGGTTCAGAAAGTGGAAAATGAAAGCCATGGGCAACTGAATGTGTTCTCTCTCATATCTTAGTTTCAGTGTAAAATGGCGAGTGCCATATTTATTTGTGGATATTATATTATCTGAGTGGAAATCGACACGCAACACATGACATCCAGTTTTAAAGAGACGGGGGGGGGGAAGAATTTTAACCGAGGCAACAATGGATCGAATCCACAAGCAAAGGGGGGGGGGGCGTTAAAACTGAGGGTTGTCCTACTTATTGGGATATGAGTGATCCTTGAAAACCTGTCCACCCGCCCCAACATATCCATAAATTTGGACACTTTGCTATTCTCACTGAATGTGTTCTCTCATATCTAAGTTTCAGTGTGGAATGGCGAGTAGCATATTTACTTGTGGATGTGAAAAATAACTGGGATCCATCACATTAACCTACACATATTTATCGGCTGAGGGCAACCACTGGTCAAAAGTTACTAAGGAGGCTGTTGCCCTAATTTTGCTTTATAGCAAGTGCCTTGTCAGGCCAGGCTGGGCACGGAAGTGGGATGGTAAGGGGTGGGGCAGATAGATGAGTAAGTTTACAACAATCCTCTGATAAAACCAGGGTCACTGATTCTGTATATCCTGCTGAGGGCCCCATCGCTGGTTCCATCAGGCCATTCGGCCACCCATTCTGAGCATTATACTGATCCTAATCCCGCTTACCCATTTAAGAGTGGCTTGTGCATTAATTAAATTCCAGCTGACTGGAGGAGAGGGGCACTTGTGTTTGTGTTTATGACACGAAATTTCCACCCAGACGCCAGTGGTTTTGTATGAGAGCTTGATATCATAATTCTTGGTCCATTGCTAGTAAAGTACATGTAAAATTCTTGAAGTTATGGATTAGTAAGTCATGATCATATCATAACACGACACTGTCACACTGCCGCAATGCCGCACTGCCACGCCACAATGCCACACCCACGTTTTCTATTACACCGTAATAAAGGCAAAAGCTTTTTGAAAAACAGGCCCTAGTTTCAAGTCCTTTTTTGCCGATATTTGATATGGTATGAACATGAACCTCAGTTCCCCACCCCCTAGCCAACTCACACAGAATTTGAGCACATGTATACAGGACTGTATATTTCTAAAAATACATCACCATAATTATGACATTCAGGTATTCGCAACTAGTCTACATGTCAATTTCAAGTGTTTCTCTATGTCAACCTGTTAAATGAGCTATAGATAAAGCTACAATTTTTGCCTTTTTTGTGTAATATCAAAACATTTATACCACCGATTTTTCATGATATTAATCTCTCAATCTTCAGCCATAAGCAATGAATTATCAAAATTTTAAGCCAGTGATGGCAAACTTTTTGTGATACTGACCAGCCGGCCGCTCATATGCATTACCAAGTGCACATACAGTGATTCTGTCACTGCATATACCGGTACTCAAAGACGTACGTTTCATGCTTTTATCTTACATGCGACATGGGCTGTTGCCAATTAAAATACATGTAGAGCTTACGCTGATCTTAGATCTTTAATCAACATTTGGACAAATTGAGAATCATAATGTATTCTCATCATTGCTCATGCTGACAGTCTGTGACCAAGGAGGGTAGAGAGAGAAACTGACGTATCGAATCAGTTGTTTTAGTTTTTTTTATGTGATGTTTATAAAAATTTTAGATACTTAATGAAATAAAAATGAATTCGTTAAATTATAAATTCTGAACCTTTACGTTGAGTATTGTCTTAAATTCAAATACAACCAATCAGACAGTTTTAACATTGAAATATCCAAAAAATCATGCAAAGTAGTTGTAACTATGTGCTTTACCTTTTCCAATTACCCCCCCCCCCCCATTGTTTTTGTTGGTTTACGGGCTAGATGACAAGTATTAAAAATACAATGGAGCCCCCCAAAAATTCTAGACAGTGTAGCCTGAGAAGAATGTTCATTTGGTTTCAGAAAAAAACAACAGTTAAGAGCGGTTTATACCTAACAAAAGTGCAATGACGAGATGTAAAATGACTTTTATATAGGTTTACGTGTTGATTTTAAAAAAATGTACAAAAAAATCACAATATTTGTAATAAAAAAAAAGAAAATATGGCCTTGTATACATATAGATGGTTATCATTCAAAGGCTGTGTAGATCATCTTGAAAGGTATCCAATTAGTTACTTGTTATGATGTCCATGCAGGATATATGAAATTACTAGTGCGACAAGGGGATACACTGCAAATACTGCATTTAACCCTGACATCTCAGTTTGAATTGTGCGGAATGATAAACAACAGATACGTAAAACTGACAAGTTTACCTTTTGTTGCTACTGTAAATGAGCTCCCTGTTGGATAATTTTGTCAATTTTAGAATATTTTCTAGATTTGACGAGCTACACTGTATGAATGTAAATACAAGCGCGTGCAAAATTCAAACCAAAATAATATCTACTCTATGTATTAGGTCTCCAAATACCGTTATTGGCATGTATATAAATGTACATACTAATGATACAGTAGAGAATATTCACTTAAAATCCTTCATAAAAAGACTACTTCCTATTGTAACAAGCTTTGATAATCACACTTATGTTTACATTTGCAGTCTGTTGATCTAGGGACACCACTAAAATGAACCTTTTCTGTCATATTATTCACAATTACTTCAATGTGAGTTGCTCCTGCTATTGTGTTTGACAACACCCCTGTACCTATGACTTTTTGTTGGACCCAGAGAAAATTTACTTCATAAAAACTTTAAAAAATATTCAAAAATCAGAAATTCTGAATTTAATCATAAAAACGTACACTTCCTAAAATACTTCAAGATAAACCAAACGGTAGTGATTAATTAACTAACATTAACTCATGTGTGACATTAGTGGTTCATCATTGCACAATTATTAGTTTGTTAGAAAAATAAGATTTTGTTAAATAGCCAGTATTTTAAGTGGTCATTAGGAAGAAAATTTTGTGATGGTAAACAAAAGTCAACCCACGTCTATGTGGAAGTTTGTATGGGGAATGGAATACCAACAACACGTAATATTGAAATTGCTGTACATATAATAATAGGATATCTAGGGTCATGGGTCTCTTTACGAATTAAGACAGACTATAGATCAGCTTTCCACATTTAAACCACCCCAAGTTAAATTTTCATCTGATGCGTTATAACATGCATCCTTGCATGATCATTAATAAGATGAACATTTTACCTTAATTTAAAACAAAATCTACTAAAAGTCCTATCGATAGTGTTGATTTATTCAAGTTGAGTTATAAACAATAATGAAGCTAATTGTTCGTAAAAATGTAAATACAATCAAACAGATAGGCATGAATTTATTTTAGGCAACCTTACATCTAATCCATTGTATCATTTTTATGAGATGATAAATATGTATAAATACAGTCAAGCAATACTAAACCCTTTCAATGAAAAACCTTCCCTACTGTGAACCCTTGTCATCATATGAATTCTAGTTGCACGTCACTCGTGGTCCTGCACACTTTTTTTTTAATTCCATATTCTTGTGCATGAAATGTAAAGTTTATGATTACAATGTACCAGTATGCAATTCAACACATATGCATGGAGATGGAGGATGCGATTCATAATGCAGTCTGTGCAATATAGCTGATGGGGATCGGGTGCAGATAAAGCTGCTGCTATATCTTTTATTTCTCTTTTTTATGTATGATCCTACAAATGAAGGTTAGGTCTGAAGTTAAAAGTATTTTTGAATAAGTCCAAGTCTTAATTAAATGAATCCATCATTTTATCTTTATTTGATTATTTTGCCTAGTATTATTATTTTTAGCAGGTAGATTATGTGCAAAGCAGCAGAATATCGCATATAATTATAATAAAAAGGCAATTAGACATTGGTGGATCCATGCCCCCCTTGTCTCATTTCTAAATTTGCTAATCACAGGTCTCATTTCGGAATGACTCTAGTTAATAAACATAGGCTTTCCCCGCGCCGCAGATACTTGACCTACTGACCCATTTTCATGCATGTCACTTTCTTGTGTCCAGATACACGGGTGTGCAAAGTTTCACGATTCTTAGTCTAAGGACAACAGAATTAGAGCCCAGGCATGAAGTGCAATGTATGTTTACATAAATGTATCACCGTGACCCAGATACCTGACCTAGTGACCTACTTTTGTTTCATGACAAATCATCAGGTTAAGATATAGATATGTATATATATGTATATATATATATATATATATATATATATATATATATATATATATATATATATGTGTGTGTGGTGTGTGCGTGTGCGTGTGTGTCTGTGTGTGTGTGTGTGACGTTTCATGAAACTACATAAAATAGTAAAGGATTTACAGCCCTTATATGATTGTACAAGAATGTACCTGTGACCTAGATACGTGATCTGATGATATAGTTTTGGTATATTAGAAACCATTCTGTCCAGGTGCCAGTCTGTGCAAAGTTCCATTATTCTAAGTTGAAGAACAAGTGAATTATAGCCCAGACGCGAATAGCAGAGGTCCACATACTTGACCTAGTGAGCAACGTTTGTTTCGTGACACATCTTTTGGTCATCGTGTATGTGTGTGTGTTTGTGAAGTTCCATGAAACTAAGTTAAATAGGAAAAGAATTCTAGCTCGGTCACGATTTTACAAGGATATGTCACTGTTACCCAGATACTTGGCCTAGCGACCTACTTTTGGTTCATGACACAGCATTATGTCATGTTGCACCTGTAATTAAAGTCTAATTAATCTCAGTTGTAGGAAAACAGAATTATAGCGCAGATATGAAGATGTTAGTAATTTCACACGATTGTGTGACTGTGACCAAGAGACTTCATCAGCTGACCTACTTTTGGTACATGACACACCCTTATTTGTAGATGCATCCGTGTGTAATGTTTCATTAATCTAAGTTACATAATAAAGGTTATAGCCCATACACGATTTTACAAGAATATGTCACTGTGACCCAGATATTTAACATAACGACCTAATCTTCGTACATGACGCACATATGTCTAAAGTTTTATTGATCTAAGCTGAAACACAATCAAATTATAGCCCGAACACGAAATGCAGATGGACGGACAGACGGACGTACGAAAAAAAAAAACGATTACTACGTGCCCCGTTAGGAGAAGGGCATAACAAGTATAAATGATAAAATAAAGTCCATTTAAGACTATTGGAACAGGGTAATTTTGGATTTGCCAAGGATTGAAAAGACTGGCTGTGAATTTCAGACCTTCAAGGTCCAAATTTTTTTTAAAATGGAATTCCAGAATTTTCAAGTGTTTACAGACAGTGTATGAACCAAGTCGATTGTATTATGCATCCAAGGTATGTTATATTTGGCTCCTACATCTTGTTCCTACCATGGTGGTATGGCGCCACAAATGAGATAATAAATGAATACGTTAGGGCATAAACAAATGTATATTGGGTATTACACATGTTTGTGTTTTACTTATGATTCGCAAATATAAAAACATGTAGATTCTGTTGAAGTAATGTGTTTTTGTTTCAGAATTGGTGGGTACCTATGGTTCCCCTTTTTTTGGGGGGGGGGGGGTTCTTTGGCCAGGAACACAGAGAAACGCCCTCTTCTGTGTACACTGGGTAGGATTGCATCTAGGTCAGTCATTACATTCTCCAGCTGCCAAATTAATGTAACGGGCAGTGTTATACTGTTTAGTGATAAGGTAATAAGCAATGGTCCCAGGAGGGTGCAGAGGATGTAAGGTCTTCACATACTTTTGTGAGGATGGAATACCGGGCTTGCCGTACGCACAGGCATCAAGGCGCCGCTCCTGTAAAAGCATTACATGTAAGGCCTGAAAAAGTTCTACTTGTGTAAAATTTACACTAGCACCTGTCACAAGACCTCTGTCTGATGTGTGATACCACCCTCTCAAGAGAAATTTGTCTTACAAATGTCGAAATCCTTTGCTGTCCATGCTAATAGACGTGTCACGATGGACAATCTGTCCTTTTTTGTTGAAGTAGTAAGTTATCATCTCTGTCTGGTGACAGCTATAGAGGGACTATTGTATACCAATGGCCAATAGAGCTGAATTGGACATAACACAAAATTGATCTGATAGCTGCTTATTTCTTTCATCTGACACATAATGCAATGCAACCACACACTTTTGTGATTCTGATATCAGAAGGATTCATTGTATGGGCTGGGGCTGGGAATGCACTCAAGACATCTTATTACCTCACAGCGGGTGTGGTGGGGATTATTTGGTCATCCCCCCCCCCCCGCACACACACACACACTGGAGGTTGTGTGGCCAGCTGATTTGATCACATAGTAACAACCATATATAGACTGTCATGCTTCCCATTTTGACCCAGCTTTAAGACACCCTGATTAGGGACATATTTCATAGCCCAAAATATTTGCTAGTTTGTTGTCAATTGTTTATCCTGTGTGAATGTTTAAAATTCAGCTACAGCCATATAGTCAGTATTTCTTCCATTCCATTCTTTCATTCATTTATATCTGTAGACTGGAACAATATGTTTAAACATATCAGATATGTCGCGGCGGTTTTCCTGCATCCCACTGCAGAACCTGTTAAGAGGTTTTTATGAAAAAAACAAAAATAAAAACAAAAACAAAAAAAAAAAAAAGAAATGACAGATCATAATATGATATTTTTCTATTGCGGTGTATGGAAAAAAGAAAACCTCATGAAAAGTGCAGACATTATTGGAGCCCAAATGGACTGTGGTCTTGAATGAAAAATACGGGAGTGCTAGTCCTGCGCAATCATATTTGACAGAGGCCACTAAATACATGTACTTTGCTTACTTTTTAATGGGAATTACGTAGGCTATAGGCTTTGCGTAGTAAATTGCATGTTGAAAAGTGTGAGTGGTTTCATTCAAATAGGATCAAAATCAAACAGCTCTGGTCTTTCAAGTGAGTGTTTTCACTTCTTTTGACATGATCCGGAATGAACTGAGTGTTCCCACTCACTGGTCACCCTAAGCTTCCATGCAGCCACGCAAGGCCTTAATGTGTGTTTACCCTCGTATGGGCCCCACTTCGAATTTCTTGCGCCAGCTAGGCGAGTGTTTCCACTTACTATAGCCTTGATGTAGCGGGTCCAAGTGAGTGGTCTCCCTCATTTGGGCCTCACTTTGGATATTTTGTACGGAATGACTGTTCCCACTATTCGATTGCATTGTGCAGCAGGTCCAATTGAGTGGTTCCCCTCAGTTGGCTTTTTCCCAAGTCTTTGCACAGATTGAGTGTTTCCACTTAAACGAAGTGTAGATTTGTGGACCTAACAGGTATAAGAATCCTTAATTGGCAACAACAGGTCCTCAATTTCTGTAAACTAATCCTTAAAAACAGAAAAATAATATTTCTGTTCTTCAAAATATAACGTGCTACATAAACATTATATGGAGAAATGGCAACTACATTCGTTTTATTACTGTTAACATTATTATCATCATCATCATCATCATCATCATCATCATCATCATCATCATCATCATCATCATCATCATCATTAATTACCCTTGTTTTATTATTCCGGAAAGGTCTTTTATGGAGGTTGAGGAGTTGTTGCCTCACAATGTGTTCATTTTTCATTCATTTATTTCGAGGAACCATCCTTAGAATATATACCAATCGGGTTATTTTACGCATTGCTTTTAATCGGTAAGTGAAATACTTGCTCCATCCAAATTCTTTGCACGGAGTTGAACCCCAGAGCAGTTTATTACATACAGCAATCAACCTTCGTTAATACTTTGAAAATCTGAAGTGACATTTTGTAGTCTGCACGGTATTACCCCTTGTTTTTCCTATAATTTTCACACATCAATGAACAAATCTGTAAGTGATATTTTTGTTACTATAAGTGCCCATATAATTTTTTTTTTTCATAATGGCCTTTAGCTTGTGCCACTAAATTAATGTTGAACAAGATCACATAACAATGTCTTTTTAATCTTCTCTCCTATTATGTCTTTATAGATATGAGACACCTTTTGAAATAATGTTTTTTTAGACCCCAAAATTATTGTAAAAAACAAACAAAACAACTGGTATTTCAGATACAAAGACGAAACAGATATCTCCCTTTATACACATATAGTGTATACACCTATAGTATATATTGCTGGCGCCAAACCACTGTCAACAGAGTTAAATTACGGTGGAAAAATTCATCCATCAGGTAAATAGCTTTACAGCGTGTTTCAAACTTTTTTTAGCTCCCATAACATTTTGATTAAAACATTTGTCTGCTAGGATTATAAAATGAAAAACAAAGCGACGAAGGTTTTTTGTTATCATTGTCTTTCTCATATTGTAAATTTACATTCTAAAACGGTCCACTTGCAGATATATGGAAATAAGCTGGCCATTAACGTCTCTGTCCACCATTAAATTTACACATGGAAAGACAGACGGATGGACAGCCAATATCCGCATCAGACATCCATATAAATTCATTAATTATGGCCTCCACAGCCATTCCTTGTACGTCAGAGAATTCAAATGATGCACGTTAGGAAAACAACAGACATACTGAAAAAAAATAAAATAAGGAAGAAAGAAGGAAATAAAAAAAAAAGAAATAAGAAATAAAGTAAGCACATATGAAAGTAAGAAAGAAATGGTAAAAGGAATGAAGGAAGACACACAAAAAGACATAAAGCAGAGGGAGAGGAGAAAAACGAAAGTCGGAAAAAAGAAAGAATGAAAAAAAGAAAGAAAGAAAGAAAGAAAGAAAGAAAGAAAGAAAGAAAGAAAGAAAGAAAGAAAGAAAGAAAGAAAGAAAGAAAGAAAGAAAAAGAAAAGGCACGCGAGCGAGTCGAACCCACGAAATCTAAAATGATAAAGGTTATTCAGATCCATAACTGTAACCTTTCGTCCACTCCAAGTCAGATGTGATAAGTAAGGTTTTAAATTTAATAATAGGCAAATTTTCGATTGTCCATATTTCTGAGCCCATTTGTGAAATAATTCCTTCATCTTAATGTGTAATTATTTCTAAAAACACTAGCTATTACTAAGACATGATGACAAATTAAAAATAATTCAAAAATCACGCCGTTGTGGATATGGTTCCGGTCGATTTCACGCGGTCCAGAAAGCATACCGCCCTGGTTTATGGGTGCAGGGCGCAACTGACAGTATAGACTTTTAAATTTGGGAACTTTAAGTTGATCAAAACTAGCAATTGGCACAATGTCCTTGCGAGAATGTGCTTAAATGAGCAGGGACATGGGGTCGTAAGGCAGACGCAAGGGGCGTAAATCTGTTTCCAAAAAGCATAATTAAGAACAAGGCGTTTTGGACGATTCTAAACAATGTGTGTTAGCCTTTAGTTTTAAAATCACCTGAAATCTCATCAAAACTTTTTCGTTTGTTGATGAAGCGCATATTAAAGAAGTGCGGTGTTGTGTGGCATAATTCCGCTGAATGGCATTGTTTTTCCTAAATATGTGTATGTACTGCATTGAAATCGTTCAAACAACATATAATAAAATATTCTCGCGTTTCGCAGTAAAGCGAGAATCATTCTGTAGCCAGGCACATGTTTTCAACAGGCGATCACGCATTTTACTTTGATTTGAAATCCGCATATCACCACACAGAAATTTTGAACCCCACAGAAAACATTTGGTGTTTTCCTGAAATTTTGATGGTAAAATTAAGTATTTTGTTTTTAATGTTTTACCATTTGGAATCAGCACAGTAGGATATATTTTTACCAAAGCAATAAGAGCTTTATTAGCTCGTTGGAGAGAAAGTGACATCACAATAATTCTATTTTTGGACGACGGTATGGGAGGAGCTGAAAGTTTCGAAATAGCCAACAGGTTAAAACAGATTTAGAAAGGCTTGGACTTTTGACTGCTGAACAAAAATGCGTTTGGCAGCCTACCCAGTCGGTAATTTGGCTCGGGTGTGTTTGGAATTTCGTTGACGGAGTTATAAAAGTTACCGAGACACGGATGGAGAAACTGTTGACTTCGTTAAGTCAAGTAATTCAGGACACATTCCACGGTAAAACAGATACTAAAGCCAGGTTGCTTGCTCAAATAGCTGGTCACATTATATCTATGCAAGCGGCAATGGGCCTTATTGTGCGTTTTAGAACGCGAGTAACTTTCGAGTGTCTGAACAAAAAGGGAAGCCGGGACAGTGCGGTACTAGTAGATAATCAGATTTTGGACGAATTGATTTTCTGGAAGGAAAATTGGCGTCAGTTGAATGGGCAGGTCTTCAATATGGCTCAAGTGCACGTTTCTAATCACGCGATCAGGGTCTATACAGACGCATCCCATACCGGGTATGAGGGTTACATTTTGGACAGAAGGGGCACTGAAGTAATAGGCACGTGGACCGCCGAGGAGTGCATGGAAAGTTCAACATGGAGAGAATTAGTCGCTGCAAACAGAGTTTTTAACTCGTTATCAAAATGTTTGCAGGGTCAAAAAACACAGTGGCAGACAGATAACCAAAACGTAAAACGTATTTTGGAAGTGATTATCAAAAAGCCTAGGTTACAGTGAATTGCAAGCCACATCAGGTCAGATTTCAATAAGAAAAAACTGCATTGAAAATAAATTGGATATCATGGAAGAAAAATTTACAAACAGATTTTTTCAGTCACTGTAACGACAGCGATGATTGGTGCATTAAGAACGAAGTTTTCCAAACTTTGGATATTTAATGGGGGCCACATGTGATTGATCGTTTTGCTGCTGATTACAATTCGAAATGCTCGAGGTTTAATTCGAGATGGTGGTGCCCCGCGACAGAGGGGTTGACGCGTTCGAACAAAGTTGGAAAGACGTGTTTAATTGGTTGGTTCCTCCTCCAAGGTTAATAAGTAAAGTTTTGTCGAAGTTGAAATCAGACAAGGCTAAGGGAACGCTAGTAATTCCAAAGTGGCGTTCAGCGCCATTTTGGCCTTTCTTGACTGCAAAATATAAGGGTCACATCAAAGATCAAATGTGTATCGGTCAGTTTTGTACTCGAACTGGCAGAGGCAAGAACGGGATCTTTGGTAAAAAGTTAACTTTCAACATGAGGGCTTTTAACGTGGATTTTGGAAAACCCTTCTTTATAGTAAGGTTTAAGAATTTTTTTTTTTTGTTTATAGGTGTAAGTACGGTGGCACAAAAGTGCCAACTAAAATATTTTTCTCTCTCCATAAAAATGCGAAGGCGAAAACAAGAACATGAGAAAACAGAACAGCGAAAACAACAAAACACGAAGGCGAAAATGCGAAAACAAGAAAACACGAAAGCGAATATGCGAAAACGCAAGCGCGACAACACGACAGAAAATATGTCGTGTTTTCGCCCTCGCATTTTCGTGTTTTCGTGTAAGCGTTTTCTCATTTTCTTGTTTTCGCATTTTCTGCCTTGGGCGAAAACAGGAAAACACGAAGGCTAAAACACTAAAATATAAAACACGAAGGCGAAAATGCGAAAAACCCACAACCGCGAAAACACGACAGAAATTATGTCGTGTTTTCGCACTCGCATTGTCGTGTTTTCGTATTAGCGTTTTCTTGTTTTCTTATTTTCGCAATATCGTGCTTTGGCTTGTTTCACTTCCGTTTAACACCTTCCCATATGTTAGCTAACGGAATTAATCTACTGAATGATCATGACGAGGTGACGACTGAGACAAGGGTCCTGTTAATGATAAACAAACATCAATCCCAGCATATGCTAGAGTTTTAAAAAGTGAAAACACACACACACACACACACACACACACACACACATACACACACACACACACACACACACACACACACACAGAACGCCTTATATATGTTGAAAATCCATTAGTTTCAATGTTGCATCAATGATAATATTGTGCATTGTCACATATGAATAAGTAAGTCTATCCGTTTCCTAGATTAGACACAGAGGTTAATAGTACACCATGACCGAGGTGATGACGTTACAGTTTGGACGCATGGGTAATTAAAGTGTGTGTGTCAACACACACTTCTCTGTTTTTCCTCGAATTCTTTCTTTCTTTCTTTACTAGCAAATTTGTCCGACACTTTTCTCGGACACTATTATATGTAGAAACTCCAAACTTGGCATGATTATACCTCCATACAGGGAGTTTGACCGTTTTATACACAGGAATGAAGATGTTTAAAATTATGCAAATTAGGGGCATTTGAAATTTTAAATCTTGAATATCTTCAAAAGTATAATAGATAGAAATGTCATTCCAAGTTCCACTATGGGGTCATTGACCATTGCGCATCTAATGAATCTAAAGCAAAAGTTGCAGCCATTGAAATTATGCTAATTAGCAGCATTTGAAATTTTAAAACTTGAATATTTTCAAAACTATTATAGATAGAGATGTCATTTCAACTTCTACTAGGGGGTTGTTGACCTTTGCACATGTAATGAATCGAAAACAAAAGTTGTAGCAATTTAAATTATGCTAATTAGCAGTATTCGAAAATTTTCAATCTTGAATATCTTCAACACTATAATAGATAGAGATGCCATTCCAACTTCTACTCCGGTGTTATGGAATAGTTGTCATAGCCATACCAATATGCTTTGACGACACACACACTGATTTGCTGTGCAGCAAATCATCTTTCCTAGTTGCGAACTGTGTTTGCTTACATAATTGATCTGACAGTGCGACACGCACTTCAATCGCCATTCAACAATAACGCAAAGTAAGTCTGTTTTACAGACAAGAAAGTTTCCAATTCCCTCAAAAAGGAATTGGAAAAGGGATGGGGCAATTAAGGCAGAGTTCGGTCTTCGTGACTTTGGCTTGGGTGCTGGTATATAAGGTTGTCAGGAGTGTTCATTATATGCCAAGCCTATTTCACTGGTTCTTCTGCAAATTTTGGTCTTTCTCGTGATAAAGGGGACCATGCACCCTGTCATGCTTTCCCCGGGTTTTGCCATTTATATAATTGGGCCTAATGTATAATTTTATTCTGTAGAGATATGTTACCAGTGTTACTTTACAAATGAAGATCTGCAATAAACTGATCGCGACACAAAACCGAAACTTCGTGACTGGGATGCAGCGATAACGCGACAGATCGCTCACACACACACAAGCACGCGCACACACACACACACACACACACACACACACACACACACACACACACTATACATGACCGATCGACCAAGCAAAAAGCAGTGTGCAGAGCCACTTTGCAGACAGACTACAAAAAAGAAAAGACATGAGTCACAGCTCTATGGTAGAAATTTATATTCACCTGTTGAAACACACGTGATATCGTAATTTTTTATGATGTATTGTACTTTTTCTGACACGATTCTGGGCAGCACACATGGTGTAAGCTGTAGTTTGGCATTTGAATGTGGGTGGGTTTCCGTGTAGATCTCCATGTGCATTCTTTGGAGTGACATATCTTTTAATATATTGGTCTCCTGCTAGGGTTTCAACCCCAAAAAAGTTCCGATAAAGCAAAATCAGATAAAAGATTCTCAGTTAGTAAGTTAAATGCTTCATCAGTAGAATTTAAAAAGCGATGTCCGATATGGAAGCAAGTTTGATCATGCGCATCCACCTCAATTATGCTTAATTCCGTTCTTTAAATTCCTTAAACATATACAAATCGTAAATGCTTTACAAACTTCCTTGATATGATGCCAATAATTGATTTAATATCTTGCCCGATGATAGATGCATATAAGAGCATGCACTTTAATCACATGCAGAAATGTAGCTCAAAACATGCTTGGTGGACTTTATCGTGTAGAAAAGAAACAAATCTGCCATAAAGAGCTCAATTATGGATTACATTGAAAACTATTATATAGCAATCTTTTTTAGTGATCAACCACCGAACCGGAGTTCTGGGACTTATGCAAGTGAAATTCGTGGGCACGTTTCGGTGCATCATGCATACCTTGTTCCAGCAACAAATAGTGAATGCCTTTGGGGTTTTTTTTTGTTTGTTTTTTTATGTTTGTTTGTTTGTTTGTTTGTTTGTTTGTTTGTTTGTTTGTTTTTTGTTTTGTTTTTTTGTATGACATGACGTGGGGGGGGGGGGATATTATAACTTTTATGTCAAAACACTGTATTCAAGTCCCATTTTTTCACCGAACAATTATTTTTCCACACGAACACTACCTGTGAAGGACTTGTCCTCTTGGTCCTTGGCGCTGATAATTTTGTCACCAGGGTTTCCATGAATCAGCATCAATTCCCTCAGACATGACTGGCTTTAAGTTTATTTGTTTGTTTACTTATATGCTTGTTGGCTTGTGTACAGAGTTTAGTTCAAGGTTCAAAGTCTAATATTTACCGTAAATATTACCATTAATGCAACATGTATTAAAATGTGCTTTCGAATACCAGTTTTTCCTGTTCGCTCGATCTTGGTATCATGACCGTCCGCTAAGCCGTTCTGTTTAGTACTAGCAAGATATAGTAATAATGATAATAGTTATATTATTTACAGAGGAAGGTGAGCAATATGGACAATAGTAATTCCATATGTATATAGGTTAGACAGAAATAGGTTAGCTTATGTAGAGTAAAGAGTTCGGACTGCGGAATAGGGTATTGACTACTAGGAAGTGGTTCTGGGCAAAAAGACACAAATACAACAATGATAATGATAATAATAACAACCACCACCACAACAACAACGAGATATAATAATAAGAACAAGAACAATGAATTTGGAAAACTACCCCGTTACAACAGGGGCACCAATCAAGCGGGGTTATTTCATGGTGCGTCCACACATTTCCTTTGAATTCATTTGTAAAATACAAGTATAAACCATAAAAGTTAAAGTATTCAGTAGATTAATTCCGTTAGCTAACATATGGGAAGGTGTTAAACGGAAGTGACACAAGCCAAAGCACGATATTGCGAAAGTAAGAAAACAAGAAAACGCTAATACAAAAACACGACAATGCGAGTGCGAAAACACGACATAATTTCTGTCGTGTTTTCGCGGTTGTGGGTTTTTCGCATTTTCGCCTTCGTGTTTTATATTTTAGTGCTTTAGCCTTCGTGTTTTCTTGTTTTCGCCCAAGGCAGAAAATGCGAAAACAAGAAAACGAGAAAATGCTTACACGAAAACACGAAAATGCGAGTGCGAAAACACGACATATTTTCTGTCGTGTTGTCGCGGTTGTGTTTTCGCATTTTCGCCTTGGTGTTTTCTTGTTTTCGCATTTTCGCCTTCGTGTTTTGTTGTTTTCGCTGTTCTGTTTTTTTATTTTCTTGTTTTCGCCTTCGCATTTTTTTGGAGAGAGAAAAATATTTTAGTTGGCACTTTTGTGCCACCATATGTAAGAGTCCACGTAGAAGGTGCAGTACGACGGTCTGAATTGGAAGTGGATGGACATGTGAAAGATTTAAGTACCAATGTGGGAACGTATTTTTTGAAATCCAACGGTGACAATACGAGAACAAAATATTTGGCTTATTTAATAAATGGGCTTCTTTTATTGCTACAAAAGGACACATAAGTTTACCAGCCCATCCGGTATACATTGCGTTGTAAATTGCCCATTTAATGAACAATGGAGCATGCTGCGGCATTATTTCAAGTACAAAGTAAGCAATCAGATGGTTTCATGAATTGAATGGTTTTGCAGATCCCATGAATAATAGTTTTACAAATTCTTTGCCAGAAACTTCAAAAGGCTTTCATACAAACCTAAAGTTAAAAAGGATCCAATTACGGTGGACATTCTTAAAAGTATGTATGAGGTGCATTCGTCTTCTAAGGACTTGGTAATTGTGAGGGACTTGACAATAATTTTAATAGCCTTTGCAGGCTTTCTGCGGTTCGACAAGTTAAGTGCTTTCCGATGCAGCTATATTTCTTTTCAGGACGATTATGTTTCGTTGAAAATTAGAAAAAGTAAAACGGATCAGTACAGAATGGGGAATGGAATAGTCATTACAAAAGGTCATTCTACCGCTTGTCCCGTTTCCATGCTTCGGCGCTATTTTGTTTTGGCAGATTAGAAAGTTACATCAGATTCTTTTATCTTTAGACCAATTTTCGGTCTGGAAATTCTTGTAAATTGATTTACAAAAATAATGGTTCGAGTTATACCAGAACACGGGAATGTATTATAAAACGTTTGAAACCTTTTGCCAAAGATTTAAATATAGGTTTGCATTCTTTGCGTGTAGAAGGGGCTACCGCTGTCGCTAATTCAGACGTTAACGAGAAGTGTTGGGAAAGACACGGTCGGTGGAAGTCTGACACGGCTAAAGATGGGTATATTGCTGATTCTCTCCAGAGCAAGTTATTAGTTATACAGCAATTGAATCTTTAGGTAAACATTTTCACAAGAAAATCAAACCTTTAAATCCCATATTTTGGACTTTTTCTAGTCTGTGCGTCCGGCAAACCGCAGTTTGGTTGTTTGAGTGTTGATTATAGTTAAGAATAAAATATTCTCGCGGTTCGCAGTAAAGCGAGAATCATTTTTCTGATACGTTACACAATTTTGCCTTGAAGGCCACGTGACTGTTTAGGTGGGGCAAGAGTCACGTGATATTTTGCGCTGATTGAGGGAGCGGGATTTGGGAGTTGTATTCATTCTCGGTCGGACATTCAACACGCTCGAATCAAATTTTTTGTTTTATATGAAACAGAATAATAAGTATTATTGAGATGGAGTTCGGCATCTCCACCCTGAAATTAATACTGCATGCGCTGGACGCAGGTTTCCAGAATTTGTTGGGCCCAAATACACAATAGGGTTTTGCCTCTGGTTTTTCCTGGGAGGCTTTATTAGTCTATGAAGGGTAAAATTGTGTATAAAAGGAAATTATACTCTCTTCAGAAGCGTTCCGAATGTTTTAAAAGATTGATTCCATTCTGTGCAGCGGTTCATATATTCACGTAGGCATGTTTTCATCGAGTTCTGTATATTTTCAAGTACAGGTCCACGTGTGTGATTGACATATTCCTTACAATTCATTAAACGCCGGCAGCCTAGTCTGTACGTCCGACAAACCGCAGTTTGGTTGTTTGAGTATAGTTAAGAACAGGTAGAACATAAAAGCAAGTTCAGTGACTAATTTGCAGTGTAACTGCTCATGCAAAAACGAGACACAACTGAGCAACGACATTCGACAGAAATAAACTAATCTTTACAAGACTAATCATGAACAGCAGACACATTGAGCCACAAGTCATCTCACAAGTTACTGTATTTTCTTATTTAAATATGGAAATGGTAATCCGAAATCTTACAACCTCCAGCTAACAGTCATAATGACAATCATTTGAAACACACCTTGTTTCGTACGATTATAGAGCATCGTCTTATGCAAAGCATGACAATACAAATGCACGTACTTAGAATCACGAAGCTGCATTGAGCGGGTACCAATAACTTTCACAAATAGTCCAACAAGGGATCCATGTCCAATTATTCAACAGCGTCAAAGGTTACGCATAAAATAAAGTGCATGTCTTAGAATTCTTAAACTGGAGCCATTTTTTCAGCACTGACTGCTAGAATCTGTAGGTCTACGTTTATTGTTTCAGCTTTGAAATCCCCGTTTCTCAAGATAAACAAATATAAAAACTTACCACAATATTTCATGAAAATGTGATTTGTAAATTTGATTCAATTTCATTATTAATCAACCAAATAACGTATCTACAATGGTAAAACTTCACCCTAAAATTGACAAGATTAGACAAACAACAAATTTAAGAGTTACCAAATCATCAACAACCTGGTAAGACTGGTAGACACTTATGAAAATCAACTGGTGGTTTTAAACTGGTCCTTTCACCCTTGGAGATCGATTCTTCAAGCATAACAGACTTTACTTCTGTCTAAATCTATAGGCCTTACCACGTAAAACCCAAAATGCATCGCTTGTACCAAAGACATGAGACATGGTAGGCAAGCCACTTTTTAGGTTCTTCTGACTTGTCAATCAGCTGCGTTAACAGCAAAAGAAGCGCATAAGCTTTCATAGTTTTCGTGATACTTATGAATCTGGTGCATCATAAAAAAGAATGTACCTCAACTAAAAGTATGCGTTGGAGAACTGCAGCCACCGCACTACAAAGCCAATGAAGTATTTATCAGATAGATCATAAAAGAAGCAACACAAATTCATAAATTCATCCCAAAAAGAGGGCACGCTTTTAGCTTGTTCCAGCGCATATTTTATTGTTGAGTTCATAAATATTATTGAATAATGAGAGTTGATTTTACATTTCACAGAAATAATGGTGAAAACTGGGGTATACATTTCCTCACTGTGGCGTTAATATTGAATCTTATAATAAGTATATAAAAAAATGACCTTTACGTCTGCGAGCCTTTCAGCATATATATATATATATATATATATATATATATATATATATATATATATATATATATATATATATATATATATATATATATATATATATATATATATATATTTATAGGTAGGTAGATGGATAGATGGATAGATACATAGACAGCCGGACGGACAGACAGACAGACAGACAGACAGACAGACAGACAGACAGACAGACAGACAGACAGACAGACAGACAGACAGACAGACAGATAGATAGATAGATAGATAGATAGATAGATAGATAGATAGATAGATAAATCGATAAAGTCGGAAAAACGAAAACGCGAAATTTCATATTTGGAGTGAAGTCGAGAAATTTTGTGCCTGAGTAGCTGAGTCCATATTGGATGGCTATGGAAGTTTGAAATCGGAAGGGATGGTGTCACAGAAAGAAAATGTTGTTGACCAGAAGACATTTGTGATCCTAAGGGACACTGGTGCTGCCCAGTCTTTGCTGTTGGAAGATGTACTTCTTTTGTCGAATGAACCTTAACAAAAAGCCAGTGTATTACTTCAGGGTGTTGAGGGAAATTACATAACAGTCCCGCTTCGCAAAGTTTACCTGAAGTCTGATTTCAAAATTGGACCAGTGATTGTATGTATTGTACCTTGTCTCCCTATACACGGTGTGACCTTCCTTCTAGGGAAAGATATAGCAGGGGCAGTACCTGTGGATAATCTTACCAGGAATTAGGATTTACCTAAGACTGTTTGACTATTGAAATACCAGTGGAGATAAGTTTACCTACTTCCTACCGATTTTCATAAATCTCTGTAAAAATGTCCCATCACTGATAATTTTGTTCGCTCATCTTTCCTCTTTGGCTCTGGTGCCTTGTCGGTCAGCAAAGCTTCTACAATCTGGTGGGCCTCTATCACGTTTCAAGAGATACAACATTTTCCGATTTAAAAAAGAAATGTATTTATTTACTAAAACATATTGGATTATTTTTCGGAACTGCTTAGCCAATCCCTAGAATTTACACCCAAAGTCACCTGGGGACACTAAGTTTTTATTTTGGGCACTGGATGGTGTTTTATTATTTTTCCTGTTTAGGAGCCAGTGTTTGTGTACTAAGATTATTTTTAACTCCACAACGGCCAATAAAAATTGCTTGAGCTTTCGTCAGAATACAAATTGACGAAACATAATAAACCTTGTGTCTGTGCAAACTACTGATACTCATGTAATACAGTCAATATATTGCAATATTGTGAAAGCTGTGGTATTGGAATGCTTTGTTTTGCACATTGACGTTCCTGAAGTACACCTTTTCTATAATTGGGAAGGAGTTGATTATGCAATTACCACGCATCCTCTGACAGGGGCTGCACATATACTGTACAGTAGGGTTTTTTTTTTATTTAATCACTTTATTTCGTACATATTTATTTTGCTGACTCGGCAAATCAGACACTGGCGCAAATCCTAATGCTTGTGGCTTTTATTTAACATTAGTAGGGAAGTACGAACGGGTTATCTTTAAGTGTTCTTAAGGTTAATCTTGAGTAACCTTGAAAAGTGCAGCTGACACGTTGGTAATGGTGAGTGCCAGGGCCATGTTTACTATTAAATAGTGCTGGAAACTTTACCCATATTAATACATTTTAACCCAAGAAATGACAGTAAAGAGATACAAGAGTTAGCAAAACATCAATATTCGGCGTTCAATACCAATATGAAGAAAGAGTTTTCACTCCTGATTTCATAAGAACGTACAAAAAGGTGTCCTTTTGTATTCTTGAATTTAAGCGTGCGCGACTCGAAATGTGAAACTGATATTTTGCTGCTCATATCGTGATAATTAGTATAGAAATTTTGACAAACGATTGAAAAGCGCTGATTGGTAAAATGTATAAAACATTAAATCATGCACTTGCAGTTATAGCAGATTCCAGTCAACGCAGCATAGGATCACCACAATCCAATTGTTTTGTTCTTTTCATCACTCACAGATTCACTAAGAACTCAAATACAATGTATTTACAAGTAGTCAATTTCAAGTCCCCTCTTCATAAATCAATTAAATCTATAGGTAAAGAGACATGGACATGAACTTAATTCAGCTATTTCTATGATACTAGTGTATTTGCTATGACATTGTGAAAATGCATCGTCTTACCTGATAGGGCCATTAGATACACCAATATACCCCAACAGCTGTTTTGCATAGTTGTGTTGGCCATATCTCACTCTTCCCTAGTCGAGCGATTATTTTCTGTAAATGTCCAAGACCAAAATAAATACTTTACAAACATTACAGTAACGATCACTTTCTTCGTCCTTAATATATCTCAAATTGAAGACGTTTCATATTTCCCTTTTATGACTTTTTTTCGAAACTGGTCCCTTCACTCCATTATTTCTTTTAACATCACTCATTTTACAGGTGAATACAGGTAATTCCAATTCACATAAAAGATATAACACAAATGTCTAGCTATGCGGCTTTTCAGTACAAACACTACAAGGCTACTTGAATTTTCAGTAATATTATCATTGATTTTTTTATGATTTTTTATTGTTTTTGTTTTTTTAGCACCATAGAAGTTAACTTAATGTTTTTAGGGATGTTTCTCGGCTTGTTTCATTTCAAACTTGAACTCGTAAATGATCCTTTTGTCCAGTTGAGCAGAAGACCGTCCGAATCACAGCAACACATATTGCCACACAATCCATTCAAGCAGCAATGTGTTTATTTGGAATGAATATGTGTCTATTGTTGTGCTGGCGGGAAACACGTAGGAATAAAAATACACATGAAGAAAATCAAAAATGTTACAAGAAAACACAGGATTAGAGTGGCACATTTTAACAAATACATTTAGAGTTTACCATAATGTGAATGAGACATGGTGACACTGTAGACAACTGCACAGTCAAATTGCCCAGTTGATAGGTGAGCCCACAAAACCGGAGCACTTCATTGGCTATATTGTTGCTCTGTGGGTATGTGCAACCAGTTTTGGCCGAGCATGCAATTTACTTTTTTTTCAACAGAAACCGTTTTCATCAAATTGAAGGTTGCATTTAAGCTGTGGTGGTGTCAATTCAAATCGAGCGGAAACAAAAATGAGGAACAAATGATATGGTAGTGACCAGTCATGACTTTGTATAATGAGAATGGCCATAATATGTTGATTTTCTGGTAGTGATATGAAGATCTGTGTTTCATTTATTTATTCATTGAAAGGTGGAAGAGCAGACAGGTAGCTGGCCGGCTGGCTAGCTTGCTGTAGCGAGCTAGATAGATAAGGGCTTTCAGAATTGCTGTTTGTGCACCAATATGGACTGCAAATAAACGACGGAAAATGACGGAGAGGAAGCAGTGTGGAGAGAAAAGCTTACAGAAAAATCTGCCATACACAGTTAAGAGCGAAAATTTATAAAAGGCTAAACGAACTACGATAATGCAACTCTTTGAAGTGTTGAAACCAAGTGCGGACTGTGTGCATTTTCATTCGCGATTGTGAACAGTTCATCTCACAGTATGTAATCAAAATATGGATGCAACCGATTGCGACGACTGGCTATTATCAAACAAGGAGTCGGACTCTCTGAAACCACGGAGCTACAAAATGCTTACAATGAGAGAATTAACTTGTGTCCGGTGAAGGAAATACTTCTTTTTTGAAGAACATATCTTAACGTCTATGGTCTGTGTGTTGTTTCGGCCCTGTTTGAGACTTTGATAACTGATTTCCGTGATGTTTAATGTTTATTTTATTTCAATATATATGAAACCGAAGTAAAATCCTAACCAAAGCCGCTGATATGACAACTAATGTTTCGAGTAACCGATAATAACTTCTCGTTTCTGACACCATAATATAACATGGAACAACCAGAAGAGGTCCATGACTGTCATATGTCCAGCTGGTGAAGTTAATAAAAATTAAATAAGTATCTGCTGGTATTCCCTCGCTACTGTATCCCTTCAAAATGAAATAATGTTGCAAAGGACGAATCTGTCAAGGAAATAAATTAGAAAGTTAGGGATAGATACAAAACATGACCATCCATTTGTATTCCTTTCTCTGATGGATATTCATACAAATTTAAGATATTTATGGAAGATATTGGTATAGACTTCTATTCAATTTTAGTCCTGAACTGGTACCAGACGTGCTCGAGATCCAAAATAGCATTATGCAAGTCCAAATGAAAGCTTTAACGACACGATGTACACCAAAAACTTTTTGACATTCAATTTAGGATTTTTGCTGATTTTGACAGATGTACACCAAATCTATCGACTGGCGAAATTGCAATTCGGTACGCAGAAAATAAATATATCAAAATGATGAAAACACTGTCGAATATTAAGTACCACATGGGTCTTTCTGGTTTCATGTTCATACAAGAAGACAATAACACCCGTAATTCATACAAGCTGTGAACCACGTGACGGCCGTTAGCGAACGTACGCTGACGCATCAAGCATCAGGTCACAGGTGCACAGAGTGCTGCATTGTTTTCGTAGCGCTGGTCTGACGATGTGCGAGGTTGGACAATGTCTCGGACCAATATGGATCATGAATTGTTCATCAATGATCCACAAAAACTCCTTTTTTTGTCGTTGTTGTTGTTGTTGTTGTTGTTTTGTTTTTGTGGTTTTCTTTTTGTTTGTTTGCTTTTGTTTGTTTAATTTTAGTTTTTTTTGTCCTTTGATTTAATTTTATTTATGACAGACATTGCTACAGTGTGGTTATTTACGCTTCGATTTTCCCTAAATATCTAACCAACTGACTGTAAATTCTTTTGAATAAAACCCGTCACGCAAAGTGTTTTGTTAGCATTTATGACTGAAACCATTACCCACATCCGTCCGCACGTGAAAGGTCTTATTGATCGATGTAGTCTAATTTTCCATAAGGTTTGGTTCTAAGTGTTATAGGAATAATATCCGGGGATTTTACACATATATCATAATTTAGAATGATGATTTTAATGCATTTAAAATGAGCCTCCTTGGGAAGCCAAAAGTGCGTGGTTTCCTCCAGTTCGTGATCAGTGGCGAAACTGTCACTCGCGTCACAAACACAACATTTCTCTCAGCCAGCGTGCGATAGCCCACAGAACTGCACTACAGTGCTAAACATGGCAAGACAGAAGAGCTGCAGTAGTGACAGTGAGCATCATGATGATAATGGCCATCTAAATTTATTCTTCGCATTTTCTGACGAAGATTAACAAGATTCAATACACAGGCAATTGCGGCAGAAGAGCAAACAATCAAGGCCTACCAACAAAGAACCAGCCGAAGGACCAAAGGGGGGGGGGGGGGGGCGAGTGGTCGCTCTAGTCAACTATAAGCGAAAAGCTTCGCAACGTGTGCCGTTATTCGACCCGATATATTGTAGTAAAGTCAACTAAAACACAGCATTTTATTACAGCTCGGTGATTGTTATCGTAGTAGCGAGCTCAAGCGAGCTCTCATGGTTACGTACGTATATGAACTGTGTCCCCACCATGGTGGAGAGTGCACAGTGTTGATTACAAATTACTGTCTATCTGTCGCAAAAGACAGACCGCCTGAGATTTTCGCCGTGGGGAGCGCCATTGCTATAACGCATTTTTTATGCATACCGGGAAAATTCCACAGTTTTATCTGCACCAAATTCTTAAACTTACCGAGCATCATGGATATTATGTCATTAATATATTTCTGTTCAAAAACCGTTGTCAATATAGTGTGATATTAGATATATATTATTGACATAATATCCATAATGCTCGGTAATTTTAAAATATACTGACAAATGATAATGATTCACGACCTCGCATTGTTGAAAACTCGTTGGAACTTAGGTCTAGCAAACCACAGGCGCTCGTAACGTTCAGTCAGTCAAGCTTCCGTGCTGATATACGCAGGGGTGGGTGGGGGGTGGGAGGTAGAAGAAGGAGTGGGTAAAGAGGTTGGACCTCGAACATCTATGCGTTCAATAACCCACATAGGGCCATATCTGCAATACAGTATTGTGTATTCATCTATGCAGTCAATTATTTGTGCTAATAAGATGGTAGCGGATGGGCCTTAAACCACAACGTGGTCACATGGAGCTCCT
Source organism: Hermodice carunculata (assembly GCA_964020975.1). Classification (NCBI taxonomy): domain Eukaryota; kingdom Metazoa; phylum Annelida; class Polychaeta; order Eunicida; family Amphinomidae; genus Hermodice; species Hermodice carunculata. The sequence continues at coordinate 11,976,945 of OZ026622.1, forward strand.
ATACATAGAAAGGTTTGAAACGAAGTTCACATCTAGACCACCATCCCGCTTCACGTTTGGCATGATTTGTCCGTGTCTGAACACACCAACAAGCTGTAACTCACCAGTTTATTCCAAACATACTTTATACAGGTATATCACACAGATAATACATTCAAATCCGCATATATCCACAGCTACAGGTTCATAACTGTCGAAAATGTCCCACAAAATCCATTTGGGGCAAAAAGTCCGACATTCCAGCGCCAAATTCAAACGGGTATCCCATCCTGAATCGAGTTCATTCCGTGGCATTAGCCGTAGGCTATGGCAACACTTCTCAATCGTCAATCCAACCGTATTCTTTGATCCACGCGCGTTTTAATCCTGTTTTCAATTCCACAAATCGTGAAACCTGACCAAATTGATTCCGCCAGTGCTTCTCGAATGCATCGAACTGTTTTAGCGGCCATACTTTTGACAGGACACAGACTGGGGGTAGCCCAGCTGCTCTGTGATTGGTTACACGGACTTTCAGCCAATCAGAGAGCAGCTGGGCTGCCAGTCTGTGTCCGGTCAAAAGTATGGCAGCAAAACAACTTGGATGAATAGGAGAGGCACTGACGGAATCAAGTTTGGTCGGGTTTCACGATTTGTGGAAATGAACACAGGATGAAAACGCGAGTGGATCAAAGAATATGGTCTGATTGACCATTGACAATAGTTGTCATACGGCTAATGTCACAGAACGAACTCGATTCAGGATGCGATACCAGTTTGAATTTAGCCCTGGTATGTCGGACTTTTTGCCCCAAATGGATTTTGTGGGACATTTTCGACAATTATAGGCATGTTGCTGTGGATGTATGCAGTTTCAGTAGATTATCTGTGTGATATACCTGTAGAAAATATTTTTGGAATAAACTGGTGAGTTACAGCTTGTTGGTGTGTTCAGAAACGGAGAAATCATGCCAAACGTGAAGCGGGATGGTGGTCCAGATGTGAGCTTCGTTTCAAACCTTTCTATGTAGGAGCTTCCATGTGACGACATTGTGGTTTTAGGCCCATCCGCAATCATCTTATTACAATATTAGCACAAACAATGGACTGCACAGATGAATACACAATGTTTTATTGCAGATATGGCCCTATGTGGGTCATTGAAGGCATAGATGTTTCAGGTCCAACCTGTTTGCCCACTCCCCCCCGCGTATATTGGCACGGAAGCTTGACTGATTGAACGTTACGAGCGCCTGTGTGGCAAACGCACTTTCTGGGCTTCCAATAGGTTTCTGCGGGCTCGGAAAAGTTTACAGATGTGCGGATAACCTCAATAGACATCGCAAGGATAACCTCAATAGACATCGCAAGGAATGTAAGTTAATACTTGTTGTGCATGTTGCGTCTTACCTTAATTAATATTATCTTTAGACAGTACATTCGCCAGGTCGCTTCTGGAGGCCTTCCAGATCGAAACTCGCATCATATTCCTTAGCGGCCCCGAAATGACATGCTGCCAGCTCAGATTTGGAGTTGGTGGATCGTCGCTCCACACTCACCGCTACGCACGATTTCAAAGTTGCTCACGAGCACTAGCGTATCCAGGGAGGGTTTCCTGGTTGCCCGGAACCCCCCCCCCCCCCTCATCAAACAAGGGTTTCCTTCTCACGGGCTGATTTGTCACAAATTGCGAGAAATTAGCAATTATTTCCAACCTAGCGTTACCACAAACCACTGTTCACTTTCATTTGGCCTCAAATGTGAATATAACCTTAACGTTAGACTACATACAGCCTATAAAGTTACTTTAATCTTGTTCACGCATAGGCCTATATCCAATACCCCTTCCCTGATACCGCGGACAAATTTGCTCGCAGACTCCGCCTCTACAGGACGAGATTGACCAAAGTAAGAATTCATGAGGCCTATTCGTAAGGGTTGCCTTCTGCAGGCAACGTTAGGCCTGCTGTCATGGAGGCGCCAGCAGAGAAAAAATTGAAGGCAATGAAGCAGACATTTCTGCTCAATCATTTTACAAGAACTTCAACAGGTAAAGTATTGTTGACAGTCTGGTAATATTTGACAATCACATAATCATAACATTTAATAAACAAATTCTGCTATCAGATCACTGCTGCCTAACAACATTCATCATGACTGAACACGTTACAAAACTTGAGAAGTCAAAATGACATGCCTAACTTGTTATCATGATGTGACCACTTTTCGTCCATACTTAACGTTTGTTCCCCATTATTATTTTTAAACGTCAGGCATTATATATTCCTCCATTTACCCTCTTCAGTCAAGCCTAGGCTATCATGATAAGAAAATAAGACACAACCAAGTAAGCTTAAATTAAAAATAGGTAGGCTATGCGTAAGGCCTAAGCTATATGCAATGTGCGACATCTAACGTTAGCGGTGTACAGTATTCATTGCATTCTTTCAAGTTTGCATGAATTGCCTTGATCAAATGACTTTGAGGGGAAGGCTCAAAGATTGATGACTTAAACTTATAATTAATAATCAAATATTAAAAACAGTTGCAGTATGCAATTTCATATGCCAGGATTTGCTCAAGAGCCTTTGTAAAATGCATGATTTATGTGAAAGTATAAATTTTATTTTTAAAAATCTCATTTAAATATTCGACGAAAGTCTTTTTGATCAGCGTAGAAAACCACACATATAAACTCTTTTACAGCTATTGACGAATATATTTGTCTTTGAATAAACTCTCAATCAAATATGATTTGATTTTCAAATTATGCTGGGAAAGGCCTTCCACTCTTAGTTTTAATTTATTTTCTGTTTCAAAAATAATGATCTCGGTCAACAGCTTGCCCAGCCTGCTTGCAGGCAGCAAAATGTCCTTAGCTTGGTCGCAGGCTGTTGACTCAGTCTTAAATATTGCACTAAAAGTTAGGTATTACTCCAAGTCAAACTTACTTGCATACTAGCATAGACCTGTCTGGCCGTAAACAATGAACGTACAAGAATTTCAAGACCAAATAAATATTTGAATATCATATATCGATTCTGTATCATGCCAACTTGTGAATAAAAATGATTTAGGGCTGTTCCATAAAATATCCTATGGGGGGGGGGGGTGGGGGTGAATGGCAATTTTTTTTTGTCCGCTACCTGAGGCTTTGAACGGCATGCATGTCCTATGGGTGGTGGAAAAAAACAAAACATCTGTCCTTGGGTTGGAGGGTTTAATAAGATCGTGTGTCCTACGGGTGGAGGTATTTTTATTCTCCATGTCCGGTACATTATTATATGTTATATCAATCAATTTTAATAAATTCAATTACTTTTTCATTCTTTCCCATCAGTGCTGTTTCGGCTTCTCCGATGTCTTTTCCCGCCTGTTGAAATCTATTATAAATCTGGTACCCTGTTATACTCTAGTATTACAACATGTACGATCAGACTGCGTACCAATATATAGGTGGCGCACCGTTTAAAAGTGTACTATCAGCTCATACCATACTGAAAGATCATGAGAAGTCTGAATCACTAGCTTTGCACACTTTAGATCCAATATTGCACCTGAAGTTTGCCGAGAAAAGCTGTTGACTGTGTGGTCTTTTCATCTACCTCGTTTCATAATTGGAATAAAGTTGGCAAAAGTTGAACAAAGTCAGATAAAAGGATATTTTTGTTTTGGCTGAAAAACATGGATCAGTATGGAATGAGTTATTAAAGTAAAGTAGTTTTAGATTGACATGTCATTTAGATAATCTTTACACCCATCACCACATCTAGGGCTAGTTTCTCAAGCAGACTGGTTCATGAAATAGTTTTCTTATGGCTGCAGTATTTGGTTTGACCAATCAGCGACAAGAAAAATTTGGTACATTTAAAACTTTGATAAGTTTAAGTAATATTTTGAATGTGGGTGTTGATCATTTAAAGCAGTCCTTTTTTATTAATGAGTGAAAAACTCACAATGTTACTCTGGCTTCAGTATAATTGTGGGTTTGTTAAAAGCACTTGATTGTATCGATCTGCCAAGTTGGTAGAACACTAACTTAATTTAAAGGTCACACGCAAGTACATATACAACATGTTGGAGAGAAAAGGTGTACTTGACACACAAAGTCTATTAAAAGGCATTACAACCATCATCACTATAGTGTAGTAAGTGTAAGAGCATTGCAAGCCAAAAGAACATGAGCTCTACAGCTTAATAATGCTCTGTGCACAAACTGCAAGCTTTGAAATTAAAAAAACAAAACAAGTCAAATCACTTGGAGAAGCTTTATTTGGTTGCACATTTAAAGTTTGAGCAGTATAATATTGAAAGTTTAGTTGTGCCATGATGTGTATTTCTATAATTGATGCACCATTATTGAACCACACAGGCATGCTGTACTCTTGTTTATTACAAGGGCGAGCTGATATTTTGAGATTCAAATTGGAACTGTACATGTATATCACCTCTGTCATGTATTAAAGAAATATAGGTATATCATAGTATTAAGCACCCCTAAAACACTCATGCATTTATTTATTAAATGCAGCTTGTTTCATACACAAATATTGCTGAAATGTGCACCTTGAAATTTTCAAATTTTCCAAAGTGTGTATGGAGTTAAAATTTGTGTTTTTGAAAAAAAAAAATGGTCCTAGGGGTTGAGGGGGGGGAGGGGGTTACCTGTCCTGTGGATCGAGGAGTTTAAAAATAGAAATGTCCTATAGGTGGAGGCTTCTTAGTGAAAGGTATGTCCTGTAGGTGGTGGTGCTTTCAAAAAGGTGCCTTCCACCCCCCCTCCCCCATAGGATATTTTTTGGAACAGCCCTTAATTGTCTTGATTTCGCCCCAGACCATTGAGTGCATGATATTGTTGCTCTCAGTGTCATTCTCAGTCTGCCTGACACAGAGTTTTTACTAACCCTTCATTAATTTTATAAAAATTGTTTTTAGATAGTCATCATGGAGACCAAAACGAGAGGCCAAACTGAGCAAGATATGGCTTCATCTAGTGGCAGCAGTGCCCATGAAGCTGTGCCAGAAGTGGATATACAAGAACCGCGGCAAAATGAATCAGAAATAATGTCTGACATAGCCAAAGTTGCACCACTTAGTGTGAGGCAAAGTTTATCAGATGCGGACAAGTACAAAATGTTAATAAATCATTTCAAACCTCGCCGTGATTTTGATTTCCCACCACGTGTAGAATATGGGAAGAACAGAAAATTCATGTACACTTGGCTGGATAAATACAGTTGGCTTTGCTATAGTGTGGACTCTAATGGAGGATTTTGCTTACTATGTATGTTGTTTGGCCAGGGCCAGGACGGTCGTGATTTAGGGATGCTAGTAAGTAGGCCCTTGACACTTTTTACCAAAGCAATAACAAAGCTTACTGAGCATGACGAAAAGGAGAGTCATAAGAATGCCATTACGAGAGCAGCCAGCTTCGTCAGTGTGATGAATGGGAAGCAGGATGACATTTCTGGTCAGCTAGATAAGCCCTTATGAGATCGCATCAAACAAAATAGGAGGAAGTTAGAACCCATTATCGACACAGTGCTCCTATGTGGACGGCAGAACATTCCACTCCGTGGACACAGAGACAGTAGTGTCGATGTTGAAGCAGATCCCACTGACTCTGAAAACCATGGAAATTTTAGAGGTCTATAGGCCTACGCTATCAAACGTGGAGATTCAGTCTTGAAACAACATTTGCAAACTGCTCCTGCCAATGCTACTTATATTAGCAGTATAATACAAAATGAGCTTATAAATATTATTGGAAATTTTATCAGGAAGCAGATCCTAGACCGTGTTAAGCAGGCCAAGTTCTACACCGTCATAGCCGACGAAGTGACTGATTGTTCTAACAGCTTAGTCTTGTCTTAAGGTGAGAGATGTAAAGTTTAATTTTAACAGGCTATGATAGCCTGTGTTACAATTTGTGTGTAAACAAATTGTACAGGCCCTCTGTCCCTTTAAATATCATAATTTCTAAGCTTTTGCATTTCATCTTGATAAAAGCCAACTTGCTAGGATTTTCCAGTAGGCCTCATAAGCGTTAGACCGCATGATATTACAGGAAACGAATTTTTAAGAATGACCGAGTTTTAAAACAAATGCCAACGAATTTAAAGTGTCCTTTCTGTCAACTTTATATCTGCACAATGATTATATCAATTGGGGTTTAATTTTCTGGTATCAACACATCGTTCACACTAATTTTATGGCTGTCGGCGATGTAGGCCCTTTCAATGATCTGCCGACTCTCTGTATGTCTCCACTCTCTTTCTCTTCCGACATGCTCATGTGCGATGTCCATTTCAAACTAAACAAATCCAGTCCTAAAAGAAGCCATAATTCATCGAGTGTGTGAAGTAATTATACAGCTGTCTGAATAAGTCTAATTAATGAGTAAATATATCCAAAGCGTGAAATTGATGTAAAACAAATGAACATTTTTTTCCAAATTTCTTGCCAGGTATGTCGATCCTGTCACCAAAGTACCTAGAGAACATTTGGTGGACTTCAAAGAGATGGAGAGAGTTACAGGTAGTGCTATTGCGGAAACCATCACCAGATCAATCTCGGATATGGGCCTGCAACTAAATCTTTTGCGTGGCCAGTGCTACGACGGAGCAAGCAATATGGCCGGCACTGTAAATGGAGCAGCTGCAACAATCACCCAAACATACCCGAAGGCGTTGCATCTCCACTGTGCATCTCATTGCCTAAATTTGGTGGTTGTGCAATCACTTCAAAATACGCGTGAGTATTTGTTATTTGTTTCTTAGTTGATTTTAATATTTTCATGTCTTTGACCCAAATCAAATAAAATAAATTTTGTACCCAAATGAAAAAAAAAGTTGACAAAATTTTCCAAAAGGGTTTTCTCACCACGTTGTGTCATAATATGATAGGTATTCAAATTGTGTACATATGACATATTTGTATGAATTTCTATATTTACATGAAATATATATATATATATATATATATATATATGATATATATATATATATATATAAGGAAACTATTTAACTGGTCTTACATAGCAATTTGCTACTCAAAATGAGCGGTGTACTGTTGCTATGCAAAATTCAATTAATTAGGCTAGCTGTGTTTGACAGGGATTTTGGCATTTTGCAATGTTTTTTTACCATGTCCTGCTTGCCCTGAGGCTGATCGAATTCCCATGCAAAACTGAAATTCTAAATCGAACCCTATATATTTTTTTCTCAGTTGTTCACAATATGATGGGGTTTGTGCGTCGAACAGGACAATTCTTTGATGCTCATCCCAAGCGTCAGAACGCCTTAGACAGAAGTATAGATGATACGCAGCCTGAATCAGAAAAGCGAAAGCTCAAAGATCTCTGTCGTACTCGTTGGGTGGAGCGCTTAGATGCTCTGAAAACCTTCAAGGACCTTCATCCATCAGTAGTAGATTGCATGACTAGAATTGGCGACGGAGGACCAAGAGAATGGTCAACTGACTCGCTAACAGATGCACGAGGTATTTTATTGTGCATTACCTCCACAGAATTCATCTGTGCATTAGTGATAACAAACCATTGCCTTGGTTACTTGAAAGCCCTGACAAGTAACCTACAGCGAGAAGCTCAGGACATCATAGACGCAGTGAAGGAGGTGGACAAAGTCGCCACTGCTTTACAAGACACCAGGGATAACTTTGATACTCACCACAATACATGGTAAGTTCAATCGGAATTTAACTGCAGATGAGGGTTGGCTATCATTACTCTACTATGAAGTAGATGTTCAAGTTAATATAACCCAGTATGTGCATACATGTAATTATACCATGTAAAAAAAAAAAAAAAAAAAAAAAAATAGGCAAGTCACGTTATCAAGACCAACAATATAAAATATTATCCTTGCTACGTGTATATCTAGCCTACGTCATATATATACGTAGCCAATTAATTCTTTCACAGCCATTTATACGCAACAGTGAACTTTAGTCGTCTTGAAATAATTTCTAGCTTTAAGATGATTTTATATTCAAAGTTTACACTACCAGCATACTTCGTCTAAATGCAGTTCATGGTCTCAGACAACAGCTTACCCTGGTGCACTTTCCGTCCAGTACGTGCAAAGTTTGCCAAAACTAGCTGTTGGCTAAGTTTCAAATTCATCAATGAAAGAGGCAAAGTGATATCGTTGTGTGTACTTTATAACACGTTTAAGATTTTTATAGAAGCCATTTTTACAAGCATGTGACAACATAATGATGGGAATAAGTACTGAATAATTTTAGAATGATTTTTGAACTGCCTTTCAATTTAGGGTTTTGTACTTAATTAGCATTCATTTGTGGTTTTCACGTTCATTCCTTAATGCATCTTTATGGGATAAACGACTTTTCCTATGAACGTTTATCATTGATAGATAAGCGAGGAATATTTTACTACCGAATATTTCAATCATTATTCTTAGAGGCAATATCATCTGTGTAATTTTAGGTATGATGAAGTGGTCACAATGTGCGAAAGTGTTGGGGTTGCTCCCTCCATACCCCGGAGATGTGGAAGACAGAGGCATAGAGACAACGTGCCGGCAGACACGCCTCTGGAGTATTATAAGCGAGCAATCACCATCCCGTTGTTGGATCATCTGTTGACCGAAATGAAAGGTCGTTTTACCCCGACACAGCAGGCAGTCACTTCAGGGTCTAACTTTAGTACCTTCAGTTTTGGTTTCACTACCCAGAGAGGAAGCCATCAGTAAGATAAACAGGCTTGCTGAGTTTTATATGGAGGATTTGCCGTCGCCAGGCAGTGTAAATAGTGAAATCCACACTTGGCTTGTTCACTCGCAGAATCAAAACGAGCAGTATGGTCCAGATTGTCTCCCTACATCGCCTTCAGCAGCACTGCCACACACCACCTGTATTTTTCGAAATATCAAGGTGCTTTTAGGTATCCTTTGTACTCTACCTGTGACATCGTGCTCGGCAGAACGATCATTTAGTGGCTTAAAGAGAATCAAGTTGCCATCAAGATCTACCATGACAAATAATCGTTTGAGTAGTCTCACTCTAATGCATGTCCACAGGGATATTCCTGTAGACCCAGAAGAGATAATCAACGAGTTTGCCAGGTGCAACCCAAGGAAAATGCAGCTGGCACATAAATTATGCTGTCAGATTCGCGGGAAAGTGACGCTGGACTATGAAGTATGCAGGAAAGTGACGCTGGACTATGAAGTATTACCTCTTTGTTCACTGCTATAAGCAACAAAAATTGTCTTTATAGACTATACTTGTAAGATTTTTGTTGTATATTCACACTTTACATGAAAAAAAGTTACAATTGTCTTTAAGTATCAGCAAATTGAGTCTAATTTTAGTTTCAGAAACCATGGCCTCAGTCAACAGCTTTCTTTGGAAATCGTAAGGTATTTTGCTTGAATTATACATGTAAACTACACCAAGGCAAGCCATTGATCTATTTCAATTTTGGAACTGACAGGTTATATTAACCAGACCGTCAAGGTACCTCTCAATAAAGATCAGAATGACCTGTTGTTGTATATTTTTGTTGTTGCAATAAACTATTGCAGATACCTCAACCATCTCTCATCACATCTTATCATAAGTGATTAACGTGTTGCTACTTCAAGTTGCAATGAATACATATTATTATTCCATTTGATTAGTAATTATTATTAAGACAGGTGCTCATTGAATTCTTAATGTTGCATTTTTTCGTGCATGTTTTTAACAGTACAAAATATAGGGCCTACACGACATTTATTACAAACTAGAATTATTGAAAATTCCTTGTATTTTTGTTCAAAATAGCCTTGAATTTTTTTTGATTATTGGTTGCCAAAAATAATAAATAGGAGCATTTTTAGGCCTCAGGGTGCACCATTTAAGGTGTACAATTTCAAAATTTTACGGGGGGGCATGCCCCCGGACCCCCCCAGCACATCTTCGCGGCCTTTGGCCGCTCGCAGTTCCTATACCATCAAATTTGGAAACCCCCCTAACTCAAATCCTGGATACGCCCCTGACGAATACTACATTCACTGCATACAAAAAGCCAAAATTTTGTATACCGCAAGAACGAACAGTAAACTCTGTACTCTGTGTTTTCTTAACACAATTATTTGGATAGATTTCAGAGGAACCCAGGCCTAGAACGTGTCCCTGCCTGGAAGCCTGAAGGAACGACCGCCCCGCCAGGCTTGGGTTTCCCGGCGAATGTCGTCACACAGACCACAGACAATACACCGAAAGAAGAGTGTTGTTGATTTACGGGTGTGTTGTGGTGCTACTAATGGCCCGTCTCTTTGCCCATATCGGTAATAATTAATAATAAAAATTGGTGAATCTCTAAAAGGCGTCAGTATTTACAAGCCTTTAAAGGGGGTTTCTGGTGTCTTCATTGTCATTTAAGGAAAAGGAAATTGGTGATTGAACTTGTTAAGTTTCGATTTATCGTTGAAGTTAGGCTTGCAAATTACATTCAAGATCATTAGGTCTATATTCCAAACTAATGCTTACATTAATTAATTGCGGTGGCAATTTGCACTTTTTGTGAAATATAAGAAGTGAGTGTTTATACCTTGCATAGTAGGCCTATACCTTATTAAAATATTGCGGTGACCACAAATGCCAACGTCACATATTGCGCCACCCGAAGCGAGATGCTTCCCATTGGGATTAACGCATTTCATCAGATAAAAGAAATGCGCTTTAAGGAGTCATGAAATTATTTATTAAAAGAAAACTCGATTATGCTTTTCTTAAAGTTTCACTGTTTACAGAGAAAAGATAAACACTGTTTCAGTGTTCACGTAGGCCCATTGAATATTGACGAACACGCATCACTAAAATCTCCTTGGGGATCCTCAAGACCTATATTGTGTAGCCCTCTCTACATCAGGTCACAGCTCAGCTCTAGCAGACGATATTATTAGTTGATTACTGTTTTAGTGTGAAATACAGGACGTATCTCCCCCAAAGACGGCTGTATTACCCGAGGCGAAGCCGAGGGTAATACAGCTGTCTTGGGGGAGATACGTCCTGTATTTCACACTAAAACAGTGAATGACGATTTTATCCCATTTTTGATGATGTAATTTCATGCCCAAAAAATACACATGTTCGACCCGCTGCTGCTGCAGTCCACTTCACAGTCCGCCATCATGTTGTCGTCTGCAGCGCGTTAAGGCTTGTATCGCATGACAAAGAGTTCTGGTGGCTGATCGATGCACTAACCAGATAGGGAGGTACAGCGAGAATACCGCTGTATTCCCTGGCCAGTTACGAGAATACCGCTGTATTCCCCGGCCAGTTACGAGAATACCGCTGTATTCCCCGGTCAGTTTCAGGAATCGCGCTGTATTTCACCTTTGCAGTAATTAATGCCGAAATAAGGGTAATACAAAGAGTGTACCATAGCTATTAACCAATCAGAAGCCAAGGATTCTATCAAAAATGGGATAATACACTGCAGTGACTTCCTGAGCGTGTAAGTGCCTGCCTTACCTGTGTAAAAGCTGTCTCAAGCCATTACCAGAGTGGAGGGTTGCGGGGGTAACATTCACATTCAAATAAGACAATGTGTGCTAGTCTCAATTGACTCTTGTGGAGGGAAAGGGGAAGGGGGGGGGTTGCTGAAAACGTAACGTTCTGTAGTTAATGTCATCCCACTTGTGCCAAACTAAAAATATCCAAATAGTACTCCCCAAACACACCGTGTTGAACATATGTTGAAATACTATTAAGAAACTCTTACAGCAATATAGGCCTACATGAATTAATAGTCAATATTTTTGTGTCATGCACTCATTTCATGGTTAATAGGGAAAACCAAATGTCAGTGTCTCAATTACTTTCACCACCCAAATCATAGAACTGAAATAGCCATATCCATTACTTCTTAATTGAAGTTTTTGTATTTCCACAACTGTATTAAATTCGAGACGGACATTTTATTACAATTTGAATTTCTTCAGATAATTAAAGAACACAATATAATCCAAGACTGATCAACAAATAAAATCTGACAACTTTCACTATATTTCATTTTACTTTTATTTGCAATTAATTGATTCTTGTACAGCTTTGACATTTTTAACATTGGTGTGTGCACATGTTTCAACCAGTAATTACAGACGTGCAGGTATCTCTGTACCTGTCACAGCTGGTGAGGAAAAAAATATGACCAGAGGTATATATTTTCACCATCCATGTTGAAAGAAGATACAGTTATTTTCAGTGTCGCAGGTGATGTATATTTTTAGGGCAGTTGGTAATTTCTTGTTCCAAATGGAAGCACTACATTAATCACTTCGTTTCAAAACTTGTCAATTCATAAGGAGTCACAGAGATACCTTCTGTGCATACGCGGCGATTTCGATCATCACCTGCAACACATGTGGCGAAATTACCAGTTGGGCATCAGATGTACAAATATATGTCATTGCAACAATATTATGCCCAGTGTTTGTGTTTTGTCAATGTGGTAGAACTTTTCAATAGAAAAAAATATCCACTAAAAAGAACTTCAATATCCCACCAGTATCACATATTTGCACTGCAAACACTGGGGCACATTGTCATGCTATGTTGCCCACAGCTACCAAGTGTGTATGTGCCACTCTGCCACCTGAACTATTGGGTGAGCAGAGTCAACTGAAAATGAAGATGTAACAACAATCAGTGATGATGATGTTGATGGTCATGGTCATGATAATAAGGATGACGATGCTGACAAAATTTATGATGAAGGTCAGGGTGATGATGGTGACAATGATGTTCGTGGTAACAAAAAAGTGATGAAGGCCATAGTGATGACAATGGTTATGGTGATGATGATGATAATTATGGTCACAGTAATGGTGACAAAAACGTGTTGAAGGTCATGGTGATGATAATGATAACGGCCATAGTGATGATGATGATGACAATGACTGTCACACTGATGAAGGTAAGAATATAAATTGTGATGATGGTGATGATAACAGTGACAAAAAACTACATCCCCATCATATCATATCATGAGATTTTGTAGCAATCACAGTTTTACTTCCCAATTAGACTACAATTTTTAAGGCCTACGCCCGTCCCTGTGTTGATATTGTTATAATATATCATTATAAATGTATATATACGTATATATATATATATATATCACATGAATTAAAGCTGCACTCCCTTTTTTGGGTGCCAGCCGATTACATATGGTACGGAATAGGACTTTGCTCTTAGAATATCGGACTTGATAGTGTTCAAACGGTACATGGGCTTACAGAATTAGGTTTGTTAAGTTTCTCTTTGTATTAAATATGCCTATTATTTTAGCCAGGCCTAGGTTCCAGGTGTCTGTTCTCGGAGTTACCTGGGCAAACGTTCGTTAAAGGTAGCGGACGGGATTGAGCTATAACGGCAAAATCATGACCCGACAGAAAATGAGTTTTTTCCATTTCCGTAAAGTTTGGCACTTTAACTTTCTTGTCACCAAACATGAATACTAAAAAAGCAAAATTTATGTGATAAAAAGGGGAAAAAACATGACCATGTTTTAGCTAGCTGCAGCATGATTATGTCTGTTTACAAATGTATGCTAATTAGTCCGCCAAAGTTTGGATAGCAGTCTGCTGCTTTCCACAATCCAGGACCGTAGCAACGACAAGCGACCAACTGTGACATTTTGAGGTGCGCTGCTACCTATTCTTGTATAAGCTGCTTGACAAGATTAGGACTGATTAATTGGTTTGTTGTGGTGATCAAATGGCCATGTAGATAATTAAATCGATGGGCTCATATTTTCCTTCTCAGAGTGTGATAAAAAAAATAAGGGACGATAAAAGGTGGCGATTGTCAAAACGGCACCTGGCGATGGACGTGAGCCTCAGTGTGTTTTCAGTGAAGGCGATTTTAACCTATGCGTAAATCGTTACTCAGAATCATGGCATTGTATACATTATAAAGGCTTACAACCCTTTCTACAGTCTTGCCCTATCCAAGACCAATTTGCTTTTAATGTTGACTGGCAAAAAGTACACATGACGATCGAGGAATCCTAACACTGGACCACTTGGCTATAAATATGCCGCAAGCTATAAAAGCAGGGATTCGATTCAACGTTGATAATCTTATCTGCCTTCAATAATTATATGTGCCTTTACCTGAATTTGAAACGGTGAATAGCATTAAATGTTAACCTTGAAGTAAATTTATATGAAGCACACGCCTCCACTAAAACTGGTATCGTCTGTACCGCTGTCGCATTTTGTGGAACTGGAAGACTGGCACATTGCACATGCACGGACCTGCCCACTCCATACGTGGGTGTTTCGAAGTACACTGAGCGAGGGGACAGAAAAAAAAGCTTAAAAAATTTGACCATCAGGGGGATAAAATAATTAGATTACTGTTAAATGACTTCGAAAAGCGACTCTGCACTCTGCTTTTAGCTGGTTGATCGGTCATATAAAATTGCTTTGTCTCACGGTGCGCGGCATGTTCCAATACCACTCGCCCGCACTCACCCATCAGGAAGTTTCGGTTTTGTGTCTCGATCAGTTTATTGCAGTTCAAGGGTGAGCCAACTATCTTTCAGTGGGCTAGTTATCTCCACGAAATAAAAAATATGTTACATCAGTGGCAAGGTTTCGAATGGCAATACGCGAGAAAAACATGGCAAAGTGCATGGCATTCTTTACCACAAGGTAGGCGCCAATATGTGGAGGAACCAATGAAATAGGCTTGGCGTATTCTATTGTGCTCCCGGCAAAAACAACAACAACAACAAAAAACAAAAAACAAAAAAAACAAAAAAACAAACAAACAAAAAAAACAAAAAACAAAAACAAAAACAAAAAAAAAAAAAACAGCACAAGCCTTGGCCACGAAGAACACACTCCCTCACGATGCCCATCCCTTTCTCAATTTTGTGGGAATTGGAAACTTTCTTGACTACCAGACAGACTCGCTCTGCGTAATTGTTAAATTGCGCTGGAAGTGCGTGTCGCCAGGTAAGCAAACACAGTCCGTCTTGGAAGGCAAGAAAGTTTTACCCCTGGCACGAAGTGTAGCGTCATCACTTTGCATCTGAGCGTGGTCTGGTGCATTACATCGATCTATGGAACCGTCAGGGTCTGATCAAAGACTACTTCAGCAAATCAATGGATTAGGTTATTCAATCTAGCAATACAGTTTCATCACCATTACAACATTGAAACTAATGGATTCTCAACACATAAAACGTTCGCTTTTTTTTTTTTTTTTTTTTTTTGGTTTTCTTTTTCTTTTTTTTTTTTTTTTGTTTTTTTTTTCTGGGGTTTTTCTTTGTTTTTTTTGTTTTTTTTTTGTTTTTGTTTTTTTGTTTTGTTTTGTTTTGTTTCTTCTTTGAAGTACAATTTATCCTGGGAGTGTTTGTTTATCAGTAACAGGACTATTGTCTTGAATGTTACGTCAACACTTTTTTCACATTATCATCCATCTGCTTCCTTTTCTTCTGTGATCGTGGCATGTCGATTTTTCCGACTTTCTTTTCTGTAAGGTCGCAAGTAGTCCAAGACACTGAATGGCGAATGTCCCATCCATGCCGTTAATAAAGCCATGTTGTTCTTTGAACCAAGGTGATGAGAAGTGAGTGAGCAACTCCTGCCTACCGGGCAGCCTTCTGAGTAGAGCTAGCTGTGAAACTGCAACCCGTTTGTTCACGCGGCGCCACATGCAAACAATGTTGCTAGCACAGGGATTTGCATCAGAAAAATAAAAGTGTGTCAATATAAATTGTCGTTGTTTGTCTTGCTCTCTGATCGAGGGCGCCGGACTGAGGGCGCGAGTCACTTTAGTGACGAGAAGGGGACAAACGAGATATGCCGCCTCCGCGCATCTTTTCCCGATTAAATCGCTTTTGTCCGCTGCCTACATATAATCTTTACCTCCAGTTGTTCCTAAGAACCTACTTCGTCGATTGCAACGCAACAAGCGCTCCACTAGCAACAACGTACCGTTTTTTTCACCTTTATTCTGAACTCTTCAAATAAGTCAGTCTTCATTGTACGGAAATGACCTTTGACCGACCCCAAACGGCACTTCGAGGATTAATGGCCTCTCATTGGCCAAGCTATTCCCGGTAAATTAAATTAATATATTGTTCAGTCAAGACATTTATGTTTTACTTATATGTCAAACTGCTTTAATAATATTGCAAGAATTTATCTGTAAAATGCGTTATGAGCGGAGATATGTTGCATTATTTTCTGAATAGTTTTGTTATAATTCCAAACACAAGTCTGTGACGTCACGCAAAGTGAAACTTGGCGGTATTTTTAACCTGACGGCAGGGAAGTCGAATGAATGCAGAAGTAGCACCACTAGATGGGTGGAGAATATGCTACAAACTGGTTAGTAGGCCTATTTACTCAATGTCAACGAATGATTAGAAACCACTGTGGAAAGAAAACTACAATATCATACATTGATCTTTCAAAGAAAATAAATATGAAAAAATTGAACAGAAATTGGGGAATGCTGTATTGTGGACTGTCAATCAAGATATTGGGAGCTATAACTTATAAGCTGCGATTTACTGTAACATTAGCACTTTCATTCTTTAAACATAAATGTCTTGACTGAACAATATATTAATTTAATTTACCGGGAATAACTTGGCCAATGAGAGGCCATTAATCCTCGAAGTGCCGTTTGGGGTCAGTCAAAGGTCATTTCCGTACAATGAAGACTGACTTATTTGAAGAGTTCAGAATAAAGGTGAAAAAAAACCGGTCCGCTGTTGCTAGTGGAGCGATTGTTGCGTTGCAATCGACGAAGTAGGTTCTTAGAAACAACTGGAGGTAAAGATTATATGTAGGCAGCGGACAAAAGCGATTTAATCGGGAAAAGATGCGCGGAGGCGGCATATCTCGTTTGTCCCCTTCTCGTCACTAAAGTGACTCGCGCCCTCAGTCCGGCGCCCTCGATCAGAGAGCAAGACAAACAACGATAATTTATATTGACACACTTTTATTTTTCTGATGCAAATCCCTGTGGTTGCTAGGGTCAAGGTGATGGCTCCTCCGGGTCACGTGGCTAATCCGCTTTCGAATCCCCCTTTGAAGCTGTCCCATTCGCGTGGAAACCCGACTGACAAGCTTTCGAGTGTGACTGCATTTGATGTCATTCGGGTAAATAACTGCTTTTTTAAGCCAATAAACATCATTGTATGTTGGAAACTATACATCAAAGATGTTGATTGACCTTTCTTCGAAGTACTGAGACCAAAATGGACCGAATTTGGAAAGCTGTATTGTCATTATGGCCAACAATGTGCGAAAAAAGTGCCTCAAATCTTTCAACGCCGATTTCTCGGAATGAAGTTTTCTGCTCATGAATCAATTTTGTGGACAGCTTCAATAAAAAGCTAATTGATCGATCTGCTTCAAATAATCATCTTTTGAAAGATAAATATATTATCTGGGAACCGTTTTTTTTTTTGTTTTTCCGTCATATGTCCCCTTCCGAGACTTTTGTAGCTCATAAAATGAAGTAACTGTTGATGTTTAAAATGATGATCAAAGAATTCGATAATTCTGTTATTATGTATTTTATTTGTAAACAAAAAATACGGTTCCTGCATATTGGTCTATACTTTAATTTTACATAGGTAATACACTTTTTTATCCATTATTTTTAAAGAAATGCTGACAAAATGTCAAATCTGATACCCTCTTGTAAACGGGCGTATTACACCCTTGAAAATTATCGTGTCGATATGAAACTTCTTTCTAACAAATCTAGATGTCTGAACAATGAATAAAATGTATGGTTTGGTGGGTGAAATGTGAAACATAGTTCATCTATGCAACGTCAAAGTCTCAGGACCGCTGCGCGCGGCTCAATCCCCTCCGCTACCTTAAAGCACTCTGGGAACAAGACTGACTATCTGAGCTTAAATCTGCACGGTCGGTTGTCGTCATCATCAGTTACAAATCCAAAATGCGATACGATATCCAAGCTGGAAAATCATGCAAGTGTTGGTGAGTGCCATTTTGAACATGACGCCATTCATTTTGTCAGTCTCACAAAGCCAAGGTAGCATTTAATTTCAATATCAAAGAGAACCGCGGGCACGTGTTTTGAGCACTGTAAATGTACATGAATGGAAATAACAAGGTGGGCTGAGCATGATCAAATGTACCGAAGTTTGCACACGATTGTATTCAATCGCAAAAGGCTCGGCACATGGTCTCACGCTGTTTGTTAACTATCGTTCTTTATTTATGGCCCGGCTTACGCACACATTGTAATATCTTGTGCAAATTGAAGTTTTGCTGGCTTGTCTTTTCTGCTTTATGATAATACTTTATTTTAGAAAGTTAATTTGGGAATGGTAACTTTTGAAAACAGGGTCGAGAGGTATTATTTTACAGAAATGTAAGTTTCCGTTTTATCTTACCCATTCCGTGATTCCGTCCGCGATCACATAATCTAAACATCTCTGTTCAGTTTAAAATCGCAAAGTCTCACAACTCACAGAATCATGCAATTTTTTCCATTTTGCTGATTGTACACTATAGTTGATTATTTGCTACTGGGCAGTGTGTACCCCCACCCCAGCTCCCATCCCACCACTGTGCACATGTATACCGACGACCAAGTTGTTACGGATTAAGGTGCCAGGATGGTCTGGTCTATGACGGCTGTGCCGAAAAAAACACAAAAATGACTCTTGTTCTCTATCCGAAAGATAGACACCTAAAGTATGTGGTCACCAAATATTGTTTTTAAAAAAAATCAATATTAAAATAAGAAAATCGATGAAAAACCATCACAAGTTTCAGCGGACCATTGCACGTGTATGTTCTGTTTACTTTGGTAGGTAATGGCCCACAATGTTTGAACAGCCACCAGCCTTGCTGACCGGACCCTGACAACGACGAAGTCACATTACCGCAGGGGAAACATGGCGGCACACTTGATTCGATGCACATATCAGTCTAAGAGACACACCGAAGGAACTAGTGCCGCTTAAACAACAATTTCTTTTTGCTGTTAGAGTGACTTATGACATTATTGGCGATCTAGAGGTATTTTTGCACGATGTGTTTTATCTAAATGGAGAGTGAACTGCGTCACAGCAGCTGGTCAACTTGACAAGGCTCCATCGTTCCGACTGCAAAGCTTGTCAAAACTTAACAGGAATAAGCACCTTGCGTCACTGAACAAGCAAAATATATACCAGCTTTGAAACATGAGGAACATATTTCAACTTAAATTCAAATAAATCAGTGGATTTGATGTTTCATAAGTCCAAGCAGCACCCTTAGCACGTTGCATTTGTAAGCGAGTACATTCGCACATGCTCTGAACACCATTTGCCATCGTTTGCGTGTGTATTCCACCGCACTGCAAGCCAACATTCATCAGCTCACCATTCGCCCGTATTGTTTATTTACCTGCAAGCGATTACATTTTATTGTAGACAAACGTCAATACTTGCGACTGGTTATTTCCATTTTGTGTTTAAAAGGATTATTTCCCTCTCACACGGATGAAAATATACAACCGCCTTTTTTGTCGTAATTTGAATGATGAAGTCCGAAATTTACACAAAAACCAAAGTATTGGTTTAAACATATTTATTTCAACTGGATGACCCAATAGTACAATAAAACTGACTAATCAAGAGGATCTCCAAAACAAAGAAAAAGACAAAAAAGGTATATACAAGACAGACAGTAAACAGTACAATACGAGGATAAAATATGATGCATTTCGCTGCAAATGAGGGCATATTTTAGCTCAACGCTACGGAAATATAATAATAATAATAATAATAATAATAATAATAATAATAATAATAATAATAATAATAATAATAATAATAATAATAATAATAATAATAATAATAATAATAATAATAATAATAATAATAATAATAATAATAATAATGAGAGCGGGGGAATAAATCATACATAGATATACGGTATAGGCTGTGTTAGGTCCCGGGAGCAAATGGAATAGGAATTAAAAGTGAAATCTACGAGTTTGAATAATGTATAAATGGACAGCTTCAAATATAGATTCATTTATTTCAATAGGTAAATCCGGGTTTCCTTTTAGAAAGTATGACATTAGTATGTCACTAGCAAGATGTGTGATAAGGGTGGGGTTTACTCCAGGGCCAAAGATGACACACATTGTTCAACAATTTCAGTCTGTATTCAGTATAGTGGGGGCGAGCGAGGAAATAATGCAAAGTATCTTCCCGAGGGGCATTACAAGTACAACCGGGAGATGGGACAATATTGAACCTAAAGAGGTGTGCATTTAGTCTGGAGTGGCCAAGCCGCAGTTGCGTTTGATAGATTTGCGGAAAACGTTTCCCATGCAAAAAGTAATCAGGCTGAAAATCAACAGACAATAAAGTGTTTTTCAAAGAGGATTTAAATATATTAAGAGAGACTGACTGTCTGGTGTCAAGTGGGAGGTCGTTCCAAAGTTTAATACATGACGGAATAAAAGACTCACGATAACGCTTGGTACCTAGTTGTACTTCTCTAATTTGGCGGCTGTTTCTAAGATTTAAGTTAGTGTTACGTATTATATCATTACGGATCACAAAGATATTGAGGGGTCATGGAGTGAAACATTTTGTAGAATAGCACTAATGTTTGATTTTCGCGGCGATCTGACAGAGTTTGCCAGCCAAGCTCACTAAAGAGAAGATGACGGGGGGGGGGGGGGGGGTATGGCGAAGTGCGCCACTGCAAATTCTAGCAGCTTCATATTGCATAGTTTCAATAGAATCAGACAGACCAGTTGTGCAATTAGCAAATAGGACACTTCCATACTCAAGTATCGGTCTCGCCATGGCTGTGTAGAGTTTAATTAGGGTTTTGCGGGATAGTTTATATTTGAGGCGACGAAGAAGGGCGAGGCGCTGGTTACATTTACTGATAATGCGGGTAATATGTGCATGCCGTGATAAATTACTAGACAGGGTAATACCTAAGTGAGTATATTGGTGAGCTTCAGGAATGGGTGTTTCTCCTAGATACAATGTCGGGTGGTCTTGTTTGTTTTTCTTACAGGAAAAGAGGAGTGAGATAAATTTCAAAGCATTAAAGGAGACACGCCATAATTTGCCCCATGAATTTACTTCACCAAGATCAGTATTCATTCTTTCAGCAGATGTAATTGAGTTATTAACTATTTCGAGAATGCTAGTGTCGTCCGCAAATAATTTAATGTCGCATACTATAGTGTCAGTGATGTCATTAATATATATTAAAAAGAGAAGTGGGCCCAGAATGGACTCTTGTGGAACAAGAGCCTCAACTGGAAGCCATGATGAGGTTTGGCCACAGATGGTGACCTGCTGAAGACAATTTGATAAATAACTTTTGATGAAATTGACTAAATGGTCAGAGAAACCTAGTAGCCTCATCTTAGAAGAGGAGACCATCGTGCCATATTTTATCGAACGCTTTCGAAATGTCAAGAAAAACCATTCGTGCTTCATTTCTGACTTCGAGACCATTGTAAATGTCATGTAAGATGGACACTAATTGATTTACTGTTGATCATTTTTCTTGAACACAGAGTTTTTGGGGGTTAGCAGGTCATTTCGGGTTAGATATTCATAAAATTCATTAAAGATAAGACGTTCAAAAACTTTGGACACATTACAGAGAAGAGATATGGGACGGTAATTTTCTTTGGCTTTTTTATTATTCTTTTTGAAAACGGGACATACATTCGATAATTTCCAAGAGGCCGGAAACTGTGAATGTTGTAAGCAAGCACTGAACAAGAGCGAGAGAGGATGGCAGATGCTAGAGGCCGTATTTTTTAAAAGAATATTTCCTATGCCATCTGGCCCAGGGGTTAGCTGCTTTTTAGTGCACGTAGGACTTTTTCAATATTGTTAGCATCAATCTGTACAGTATTGAGGCGAGCTTCAGTACTGAGCGTAAGCACAGGTAAGGGGACAGGATCATCTTGGGGAGCAAGTGTACACTGTTTGGCAAAGTAACTGTTAAAAATCTCACATTTCTCCATATTGCTAGAGATCCCAGTACCATCGTTGATTAGAGGTGGTATGGTCAGGTGAAGTTTAGATCCAAGAATTGATTTGATTTTGACTCCACCATTTTTTCGGATTTATATCTTTCAAATCGAGATCTGATCTAAGTTTATCAAAATAGTGAAACATGGACTTTTTTTATTAAATTTACAGTAAGATTGCGCATTCTTTTTATAAAGCTGGAATGAACGTTCTATTCTATTATGTACGGAAAGAGTATAGGGACGGGATGGAAGAGTGAGGCGTTTATATCTTTGCCAAGCTCGATTAGGTTTTCTCATAAACCTTTTAATAGCATAAGTAATTCATGGCTTGTCTTTCGGTCTGACCAATGCATTTTACAGGGAATAAATTGTTTGCAAGTGTCGAGGAAAAGGTTGGACCAAAAGGAAGCTGAATCATCAACTGCGTCTAATACGGAAAGTCCTGTACCCCAGGGGGCTTCATGCAAAGTTTTGTTCAACTCATTGAAGTCTGCGCGTTTGTAGTCCCAAATTGTACGTCTGTAAGGACGGTCAGATGAATTTGATAAAGAGAACGAGCAAAAGATCACAGAATAATCAGAAGTTGAGACAGGTGGTAGAACGCCAGAATTGAAAATAAAACCAGGAGAATCAGTGAACATGAGATCAAGAAGGCTCTGGGAGTACTCAGTTGAACGGGTAGGACTGTTAATAAGTTGTAACAGGTTATAATGTGCTGCAAGATCATATAAGCGCTGGCCTACTTCACTATCGGGGTGTTCCGAATCCCACAATTCACAGCGATCGTTGAAATCGCCAGTAACAATAAGCATTTTATGGGTCATGTCGAAAGCGGAGGCGATTGAGTGAGCCAGGGAGTCCAAAAATTGATCTCTGCCATCGGCTAGTTGCCCAGGAAGGCGATAATACGCTCCTTATAGGACTTTCCCAGAAGTTGTTCAGATGTCAACCCAAATGCTTTCAGTATTTGGCGACTCGAGATCAGTTCGCCTATAACAAGCTATGTTATCTCTTACATAGAAAGCTAAGCCTCCTCCAGAACCGCGCTCACGATCTTTACGCATTGGTGGCTGATAACCCTGAATTAACAGAAGCTCATCAGGAAAATTTACATCTAACCAAGTCTCGGACAAAGTGATAACATCAAAGTTATTTGAGGCTTCTAGTAAATATAGTTCATCTAGTTTCTCATCAGTTTTTATGCTGCGAACGTTAGCATGGCATATGGTAAAATATTTTGTTTCTGGACTGGGGTTAGGATGAACGTCAAAATTTAGTGTGTAGCCTAGAATAGTTACGACATGTCTCAAGTTCAAATAAGAGTATCGCATAAATATTAGAAGAATGAGGGATAACATTGCAAAGGACGATACAACTTGGTCATATATTTGTACAGTTGAATCAGACAATATGCATTTAGAAAAAACATTAGAAGAGCCCAATAACGGACCTATATTGTTGGATGCATATACCCATTACGTTGGAAGGAGGATAAATAATACAAATTGAACACTGTGTGATAAAATCCATTCAAGTCAATTATTTGAATTTGACATTGTGTCTGAAGTACCGCCGTGAGGAATATAATAAGTAACAAATGAAAAATGAATATACAACCAAATATCGGACCACAGTTAGTTCTGACGTAAGCGTGGTGACCAGAGTAATGATAAGGTTTACAAAGTTAAAAACATGTGCATAGTTCAAAATTTACAAATGCACAATAAACTGGGAGTGCACTGCAAGTAGAACACATATAATTGAATTTAGGCATACCAGTGAAGCATGTATGCAGTGTCTGACAGTTTTTTTCCACAGTTTGTACTGCACTGTTAAAACTTTGCATATACGGGACCCAGAAGGTGTAGTGCAGTTTGTTACTCCTTAGCACCAGAACAGCCTAAGCGACATAGCTAATTTCAATGAAGTTTGAAAGGTGCAGATTGTTTGTGAATAGGTGGACTCTGATGGGGGGGGGGGGGGGGGTGGTGGCTCTTGAACAGTATCCAACGTAAGTGCCAGAAAACAGTACTTCCGTAAAACATGTACATGGAAGAATACATAAAAGCGTATTACGTCGAACGGGCTCATGTGGTAAAGAGACCTGAAACAAAACATACATTATACAGGGGACAAAGTCCAAATTGTCTTGTCCATGGTATGTAGAGTCCATAAGACCTAAAGATACTTCAGATCGAGAATGTGGAGGTCGGTGAATCATTAATTGACAGATTACAGCAAGACTATGAGCATTGACAACGATATATTCAAGAAAATAATTTGCTGCATTTTGGATACTTTCATAATACATGTACTTTTCGGGAATTGCAAATTAAGTAGAAATCTATATAAATAGTCGAATATATTGTCTATGATGTATATGAGTAGAACAACGTGTAATCTGACATCATGTAGTCTAATGAGGTATGCAGGGAGAAAAATGAAATAGGAAGTAAGTGTAACGTTCGATATTTTGTCTCTTATTAGTCCATGTACTTTTCAAGGTCTTCCTTTTCAAGAATTTGAACAACAGACCCTGGAATAGCATTTGGATTCCAGGCATTTTGTAAGCGAATGTACATTCGACCATCTGTCGTCCAACATGAGTGGATCTTCTTCTCCCTCTTCAATCGTCGATGCCAAGGAAAGCTGTTGACTCAGACTGGAAAGTGTTAATATGTAGATAGTTTATGATATTTACTGTAAGTCTCAAATGGGTGGAGTGATGACTGCAGGACTCTCCTTAGGGCTGTTCCAGAAAATGTCCTCCAGGGGGGTGGGAGGCAAAAAATTTCAACCACCCCCATACCCAGGATAGAAGGAACATTCTGAACCCCTTACCCCTAGGACAGACATAACTTTTGAAACCCCCAATACCCAGGACATTTTAATAGTATTTCAACCCTCATACCCTGGACAGATCTTAAAACCTACACACACACCCCCCTTTCCAGGACATACATGTACATGATGGTTCTGAAAAAAGCTCTATCAAAGATTTGTATATTCACAGATATGTATGTAATAATGCACAGCATTTTCAATATCAGTACGAGTGTCAGCACTGAGTACTGATGTGAATGTACGAAGTGCTGATGCCAATACTGATATGGAAGAAGCCATGCATTATTATTTTGTCATGTATCTACAGTATTACAGTCTCGCTGCCAGAGGAGCTGCTTCCACTGTCCAGATACATCCAAATCCATATTGGACAGAAAAGCAGTTCATTACAGAAATGCAGCCAGATACAACCCACGATCTTGCTTTCATATTGTGTGTACAATTCCATCCATAATAATAATGATAATACTGTAAGTACATGATAATTTACAATAATATATTTCCAGTTTGAAAATAAAGATATGTCAATAAAATGAAGTCTCTTGTTTCTATATTCTGAACTTTTCAATGATAAAAGAAAACTAAATTTTGAGATTTGGTCCCCATGAGAATGGCCTGTGGGTAAGAGCTCAAATGCAACTCCTTCAGGAGGCAGGCCTGGACAATAATTATAAGAAAAATATGGACCACCTACAACTCCACTTTTAAATTTACAAATCTTCTAAATAGCTGCAGATTACTCGAATGTAAAAGATATTACAACTTTTGTATACAGAGCCTGATATTTAGACATCAGGCTTTCCTGTTATCTGGGACAAGTAAATTTTCACACAGGACTAGCAAAAAATTGAGTTGAGATAAAACACCGTACTTGTGTAAAATTGGAACAAAAAGGGTAATGGGACAAGTAACAAATCCTTAATTTCGAACTCTGTTATATTTTGTATCTACATCCCTGCTGAGGTTGACTTCAGGCAAATGTCTGCTTCTTTGTTGATTTTCTTGTAACCACGCATGGGTGGTATGCTCCCCTGGAAAGTATGGACCTATGGGAGGTGCACTGGCAGTTGTGCTTTCACTACATGTCAGGGCTTGACATTAAGGATTTTCATTACTTGTCCCACATGACTTTTTTTCCAATTTTAAGTTAATAAATGGTTTAAATTTCTATTCAGCTCAAAATTTTTCTTGTCCTGGCTAAAAAATTTACTTGTCCTGGACAATAGGGCTTGATCAAAGTCAAGCCCTGCATATGCTCCATCACACATGAGAAGCAATAAATAAACAGTTTCTCAAGTTCTCATTTTTAAATTTAAACCTGTTCTTGAGATGGCTGTTCTGGAGGACTTACAGCACAAAAGGCAGAAAGACTCCATCTGTAAAGGGCAAGTTTAAAGTAAGTCACAAAGGTGATAGGTTACTCTAATGAAATTACGTCAAATGGCCCTCACACTCCAGACATGTGTAAGGCTGATACCCCAATGTCCCGGACATGATAGGTTATCTCCTACCCCAACCTCCCGGACATGATTAGAGACATATACCCCCGACCCCCCGGATATTGAAGTCGTTGCCGCCCCCCCCCCCCCATCTGGAGGACATTTTTTTGAACAGCCCTTAATAATTTGATATTCTGCATTTACATGTATAGAATTGCCATATCCATATTGGGTTACAGAATAATCTGCACAATGTATATAGCCTGTAAAGCAATGGAGCAAGATCACTCTTCTGCGTCATTCAAATTGGCATTTCGCAACAAATGGTGGGCTCCCAAGTTCTCAAGGAAAGCTATTGACCCACTAATACACGGAATTTGATGGGAAAATAAAGAGCTTTTTTTTCTTGGTTAGCCAAAACGAGAATAGGAACGTGACTGTATCAAATATTTCGAGAATCATACATGTACGTATACAAAAAATCTAAATGCCATTGTTGATACTATCTTTTTATTAAAGCAGTATTTTTTGAGAGGAATGACGTACTTTATTTTTTCAGGTGATACTACGAAGGACTTTTTTCAGCAATGTCTGGACGTACGTATTTTTTTTAAAATAAAATGCATAGCCCCCCCCCCCCTCAAGTATCAAATGGTCGGTCCCTTATGGAAAGAGATCGCACAAAGATCTTAACAATACACAGCCTCGTCCTGGTAGTCAAAACCAAAGTAACTGTGTCCGTGTGCGGCCTTAATGTTTCTGTTCGACCGCCGTGAAATCTTATACCGCTGGAAAGCTCAGGAGTTTGTCTCTTTGCGTAAGAAGCTGTACAATCGATTAAAAATCAAGAATTCCCGGGAGATGCCTAAAAAGTAGCATAAAATTCGTAACTGTTTTAGTCGAGGGAAGTTTCGAGGCCTAAGATTGGTAAATATAGTTACGTGACACACACCATCCAATCAAATGCGTTTAATCCCATGTGCTCCCAGGATGTCCCCAATTCAGAGGATGAACACGACGCGTGCGCGTACAAATAACTGGATCAAGGACCTATTTTCTTTGAAGTAGTTTCACCAAAAGACTTGAATTGAACAAATTTTGAACACAGAGTAAAGCACGAGTGAAAAGTTCTGACGGAAAGCAAAATAAAGAAAAAATACGTAGATTCGTCATTAGACAATAACGAAGCCCCTGCGATTACAATGACGACTGTGTTGTTATCGTTTTGCTTGATCGCTATATGTGGACATGCCATATAAATATTGGAACAATGAACTAAAATTTAGTTTCATTAAAAAGTTCAAATGGAACAAGTCTGTAACACAGAACCAGATACGAGTAAAATCCATGACGCATTACAGAAAAAAACACGGGATGTTACGGTAAATCATGCCCGTGATCATGCAGACGCTTTTATTCTGCCACCCATGTTGTTTAAAAAAAAACTGGAACCGCATTAAAAGCAAGATATTTTACATCTCCAAGTGTAACTTTGGGTAAACTGGCCTGGAAACGGCACAGCAATATTAGTCATGTAATTTGTGACAAACTTTCTGGTGGTCACTTTCAGTGAAGCTTGATAAAAAAAAAAGCCCTCGCACGTTCAATCCTACATATTGCTTGTTGCGCAAGTAATTAAACGATTGCTTTGTAGGGCCTTCTTGGGCTAACACTACATCACTGAGAGTATACAGCCTGGCCCAGATCGAACGATCTCAGAGTATAAAGCCTGCCACCCAAGTATATATTGCAAAACAAACTGTCAAACCACACATGGACCCAATTGCCGGCTGCCATTTTGAAACAGTGTGTTCTCAGGGCCATGGTCAGGTGGCCGTGTAATAGCTTTATGCCCTTCCTTTGATCCTCTAAGCGGCATGTGAAACGACAGCGCTAAAACCAACATTGTGCCTGGCTTTACAAAATTTGAGATAAAAAACTTAATTTTCATACCGCAAAACAACAATGTATCTTTGCAAGAATACATCAAATTTGAAGGTTCTTATTTACTCCACTTGTACTGAAAAGTTTGATGGGAGGGAATGAGTTATTTTCACACGACGGTCTGTTCTTTGTAAAAATCAGAGCAATGACATTTGAAAGCGATTTTCTGGGAAGTCAATTTTCACAAGAACAATCAAATTTTAAAATGACATGAATCAAACATGGATAGATATATCATCTCAAAATAAACGGGTACAGCAAGGTAAATGTTTAACTTAGGAACCGTTTCTTTATTTGGCCTTTCCATTCTTCCTTCTGTGCCGCTTGATGCTCAAAAATGAAGAAACTGTGTAACATCATGGCACCAATTTCAAAATTCTACAAAATTGTATAAAATCAATTTTCCCCCTGGACAAAAATTTTGTTCCTGGGGAGTGGTGTATTTTATCGTTTCAGATAGTTTGCAGATCTTAAAATTGAATATCGGTCAAACGAGCTGAAATAAACATGTGAATGTATACCCGGTCACAAAACAGCGCAAAATGTCTGAAGATATCTCTTGGTTTATTCGATGTTCTGTTTTTACAAATGTAAACATCCATAAGATTATGAAAATAGCTTTATAGTTTTATGGGTGAAACGATTAATTTATGTGAGCTGGACGGGGTCAATACAAAGTCGGCAGAGTCTGCAAAGCGCCTGAAAACATCCTGGCACCTAAGGTACTGGGCAACGCGAAGGCTCCACGTCCACATTGCGTCAAAGGCCGAAACCAGTAGTCCAGGTGCTTTATGCTGCCTCATAGGACTATAATATCGCTACTTGAAAGGCTATAAAATCTGATCTCAATATGATTGTTTTGAGTGACATTCGTGAGAATGTTCAGACTTATGTAGACTCATTGGGTCAAGCGATAAAGCTAAACAGTCCCTGTATTTGTTTCAAAGACATTTTGCTCACATGTTGATTAGTAAATCATAAATCGAAGTTTATGTTGGACTTTTAATCCATGTGGTAATATTTCTGATATCCAGATATTTCGCCGGTGATGTCCCCAGCTTTCTCAATGGAAGTAAAGGTGTTATTTGAACGTTAGACTGGTCAGTTAGGCCTTGCACGTAATTATATGTAACTTTTGACGTCATTTAAGGTAGACACGAAAGTAAACGACATATTTGTACTTATAATAACAAAATGACTTAGAACTTTTCATTACTGCATTACTGTGCGCTAAAAGTACAAATAACAACATATGCCCAAAAGAAATCAAGATTTCCTATCAACCAAATAGAGACAATACACAACGAATCATTGATCGTACAAATGCAGCGCTCGCACGGGACCATATAAAATATCTGCGCCATGAAAGGGCTCATGTGAGTTTTAAAACTGAAAATCTTAAAATGTCTTTACAAAATGATTTATGTGCAGAAGATTACAACAAAATCATCTCTATTAAATCGTCATCGAAAACCTTCACAGAGTACAAGAAACGACAAATACAAAAATTTGATAAGTTATACTCATCAAAGATGAACGAGCGTGTTAAAGATGAAAGTGAAGTCAGAGAACACAATGAAGTGATAAAAAATCCTGTTGTAAATCTCAGCTCATATTGTTTAAACGAAGATGAACTAGGTGTTTTATCTTTAGGAAAAGGTTTTGCAATTGCGCCACAGAAGATTCCATATGAAGAAATTATGTCTGAGATTGAACTTACAACTAAGTCAATGGCCAACCGAAACCAAGCAGATCGGATAAAACATGAAGTGTGTACTATTTTGGAAAAAGCAAAGTTACCAAAGTCGAAAATCTCAATATCCCAAAAGAAGGCGTTACATAATCTAAAATCAAATGAAGATATCACAATTCTACCTGCTGATAAGGGAAATGCTCTAGTTGTCCTGAATACAGGAGATTACATAAACAAAATGGATAATCTACTGAATGAGAATGAAATTGATAAACTAGACACTAATCCCACAAAGAAATTTGAAAAGAATGTTACAAATTCTTTGAAGTTGCTTGAACACAACTCAGAGATTAGCAAAGATACGTATTGGAAATTAAATCCAAGACATAGCCAAATACCTAGGATTTATGGACTACCCAAAATCCATAAAAATCAGGTTCCACTTCGCCCAATTGTGAATTGTATAGACTCTCCAGTTTACCAAATATCAAATTACTTGACGGATATAATTAACTCGATCCTTGGAAAATCAGAATATCATGTAAAAAATTCACAAAGTTTTGTGGAAGTTATCAAGCAAACATCTATGGATCCAAATGAGATAATGATTAGCTTTGATGTCAAGTCACTATTCACGAAAGTTCCATTCGAGGAAGCCATTGAAATTGTATGTAACAAACTTAGCGACGAAAATAGTTTATCTCAACGAACTTCCTTAAGCGTTACATCCATTAGACAATTGATGAAAGTTTGTTTTGATTGTACATACTTCCTATGGCAAGACAAAATTTATTCACAAAAATCTGGAGCACCGATTGGTTTATCGTTATCAGTTTGCCTGGCTAATGCCTATATGGAGAACTTTGAAAGCTCAGCTATTTCTTCCGGTGAAAACAAACCTAAGTTATGGAAACGGTACGTCGATGATATTTTTGTGATCTGGCAACATGGTGATGACAAGATCAATCATTTCTTTAATCACATCAATAGTATTCATCCTAATATCCAATTTACATTGGAAAAAGAAGCAAATGGAAGATTGCCATTTTTAGATGTTTTGGTCGAGCGAAACTCAAACGGAATAATCAGCACTTCAGTTTACCGAAAACCAACACATACGAACGTATATTTGAAGGAAAATTCATGCCACCCTGCAAGCATAAAACAAGGTGTATTGAAAAAAATGTTCGACAGATGCATGGCAATTTGTGATAAAGACAGCCAAGAAAGAGAAATGAACTATATAAAGCTAATTTTCAAAAGAAATGGGTACAACAAGACTCAAATTAATCGTTCCTTACAGAAAGCCTGTAGAAAGAAACCCGTAAAAAAAGAGAAAAAGGAAATGACGCGTATCTCAATCCCATATGTGAGAGGTTTGAGTGAAAAAATTGAAAAATCGTTATCAAAACACGACAAAAAAGTCGCTCATAAATCTTCCAGGACGATTAATCTATTCTATGCAATGGAAAAGATAAAATACCGGAATGTGAAAGAAAAGCAGCCATTTATAAAATTGATTGTGAATGTGGAAAGTCATGTATCGGTGAAACGGGGCGCCCCCTAACGGCAAGAATTTCTGAGCACAGGAAAGCAGTTACACAGGCCGAAATTAACAAGTTGGCGATAGCAGAACACTGTCTTGACTGTGGAAAACAAATATGTTGGAAAGAATGCAAGCCTTTAATCCTTGAGCCCAATTATTGGAAAAGGAAAATACGTGAATCTATAAAAATTAAAACGTACAAGACAGGTCCTGAAACTGGTATGAATCGGGATAATGGATTGGAGATAGGTTTCGTCTGGGACTCTATTGTGAAGCAAAATAATTGAATAATTCCTTAGTAGGCCTAGGCTGTATTTTTAGCGCGCAGTAATGAAAAGTTCTAAACCGTCTTGTTATTATAAGTACAAATATGTTGTTTACTTTCGTGTCTACGTAAATGACGTCAAAAATTACATATAATTACGTGCAAGGCCTAACTGACCAGTCTAGCGTTCAAATAACACCTTTACTTCCATTGAGAAAGCTGGGGACATCACCGGCAAAATATCTGGATATCAGAAATATTACCACATGGATTAAAAGTCCAATATAAACTTCGATTTATCAGTCCCTGTATTGTTTTCAAAACCCTTTGAAGCTCCATTTCTCTTTTTGATGAAACGGACGAGAGAGGTAACTTTACACGGTTATTCTGGGAGAACGCTTCAGCGAAAAGGAATGGAATAAAGAGGCTTTCCTTTGCAAAGGTCTTAACTAAAAAAACAAACAAAAAAAACAAAACAAAAACAAAAAAATTTTCCATTAGCTGGGCCCGTTTTTTACCCCAATGGTCCAAAAGGTCAAGGATCAAAGGATAAAAAATGACATGTCAAACTTTTGGGTCTTGCGGTGAGAAAAGTAATCGGGATACAAAAATTCGTAGGATTGGTTTTTTACTGTAGGCATGTCAACTATAGAAAGCGCTTTGATAAATTTATGTTAAGCACGCAATGACTAATTTCGATGTTTTTAAAATCGTCCATTGTCGACATATTAGTCGATCTTCATTTAACAATTAAATATATAAAACTCCGATCACCAAAAATGTGTACATCATCTTTGGATCATAACGAGCATACACATATATGGTTTCGGTGTAGTTCAGAAAATTCTTTCGGAGATGTGAGTGACTAAAGTCACTAGTAGTAGGTTTGGTGTACCTCGTGTCGTTAAATGGACTTTTCCTGTTCTAGTCAATTTCATGACCTGCTTCTAGTGACTACTGATCAGATTGTTTTTGTCCTTTGACAGACCAACCTGCTCGTGTCAGACAGAGCTACTCATCCATAATGAACTGGGACCTAATAGTTCTGAAAAAGAGCTCCCACGTTCATGAAATCCAGTTTTGCATTTAATGCCTGGGAATTTAACAATTATAAAATAGATGTGGCCTTTCCATGCTCCACGCGTTACAGAATAGAATGGAGAGGCACGGTCAAAACCCTCACACAGCTTGTTAGAGAATATACTGAAGCAGATAATATCCCCTGTATGGCTCTGCTCACTGTTAAAACTGCCGCTGGAATAAGCGAGATACGTATGTATTCGCACACCATAACACTGACAATGTTATCAGAAAATCTATTGAGCTTACACCAAGTCATTTGAGATCACACTAGAATTTAGCTAAGCACACATGAACACATATTTGTGGTACATTTTGCACTATTGATTTCTCCTTGCCTGCGTGTGTCAGTTGAGTGAAATTGCATGTTCTGAACGACTCTTGAAGAATAAGTCAAAGTCACACAGCGTATTACAAGAATTTGACCATTCGCCTAATGTACACTCAATGAAAGTTTTGCAGTACCCTCTCAGTTTATTATGTCTGACCGTCACAACAAAATTATTTCCAGCAAGGCATTTCTATCAAGAGTAAGAAAATAGGTAATGGTAAGCCATACTATACAGTATGGAACTCCTCTCTCGCTCCTCGCTCTTTACATGTATATATATATATATATATATATATATATATATATATATATATATATATATATATATATATATATATATATATATATATATATATATATATATATATATATATATGGACATAGAACTTGATTTGTGAAGTATCCTTGCTTGTGAAGTATATATATATATACATATATATTCATGTTTATATATAACACATTTGTGGCACATTTGGAATTCTTAGCCTTTTTATTTCTCAACATGCCAAATGTAGTGCCCTTTAGTATGCCCTTAAGAAACAGGTCAAGGTCACCTAGCATTTTTACAAGAAAAACTTGCCA
The DNA here is from genome assembly GCA_964020975.1 of Hermodice carunculata. Taxonomy (NCBI): domain Eukaryota; kingdom Metazoa; phylum Annelida; class Polychaeta; order Eunicida; family Amphinomidae; genus Hermodice; species Hermodice carunculata. The sequence continues at coordinate 12,010,695 of OZ026622.1, forward strand.
TGGGCATAATGCATAGTTGGTGTAAATTGAGCAGTTGCACTTGAATTTATACGCTAAGTAATGAATTTAATATGTTTTAGTACCTATGATAATAGTTCGACTTAATACTACCAGTGGCGCCACTATAACTCCATACATCATAGAATTCTTTCTGTATAATATTCCAATAACGGTATGTTCATATGTGTGCACAAGTTCAGGTCTTATGGCCATAATACAAAAAATAATCCCTACAATGTATTCCCTCTGTCATCTAGGGGCAGTAGGTAAAAGTCACTCATATTAGTCCATATCCCACATCTACATGATGAAATACATTTGTGGTACATTTGGTGTAACCAGCTTTCTTATTTCTCAAAATGTAGAATTTTTATTTCCTTAAATAGGTCACCCAAAATTTCGCAAAATTTGGTTATCGCCCCGATGCACATTAGGCATTTATTTTGAAGTTCCACCTGAACTCATAATGTAAATAATCCTTTTAATACCTATGATGCTAATTCCTTTAAATACCACCAGTGCACATATTGCATTTTGCCATTGGGCTGTTTCTGTTATGGTCTATTAATCCATCTGCTCATGTTTAGATGTACTTATCATAACAAAAGTTTTTGAAAAGTATTACTTCTGTGACGTTGAGGAAGTAGGTAAAAGTCATCCATATTATGCATTATCTACATACGAGACTCACATGTAGTACATTTGGTATGATTAGCCTTATCCTCTGTCAGAATATTGAATTTAACGTGTTTTCAATTTCTTTTTGGCCATCTTTTGTAATGCTGTAGGTTGTACCACCATTTTTCTTTCTTTTTTTTTTTGGGGGGGGGGGGGGCTGCTTCATATTCCTATCATGTTTTGGGACGATTCTGGAAAGAAATGTTTGAAAAACAGTATTTTAAATATTTGCATATTTTGGCCTTGAAATGATATAAAACTAGAGCTGGAGCTACCAATTTCGATCATAACCAAGATTTTCATAAACTTGCAAGTCATGGAAATTATGTAGGGCTATTTTAGAAAGCTCTGGACTGCTCATGCTCAAAAGCGACATTTTATAAACAGACAAACATACATGAGTGATCATATAAGCTCCGGGACCTACAGAGCTAAATGTGCGAAGGTGATATTCTTGTTGGCATTCAGATGACAAAACGTCTCCGAACAAAAAAGAACAAATGGCAAGTATTTTAGGAAGATATATATTGATACTCATATTAAGGGATGTGGACACCAATTGCGGTCCCAAAGTGTTGCGTTAAAGTCTCTTTGTACATGGTGGCCTTGCTTTTCAGTATCGAGTTCTTATGGGTATATTTGGTGAGCGGATGTCAGCTGAGGTTCCTGTCTGGCTCGTGCCTTGTCCTTTGTTATCTCGATTAATATTTACGTGCGTGGGCATTGCATTAAAGAATTGCAATTTTGTGGCGTTAAAGTCATAAGAAAGTACAGGACGTTTTGGTTTATTTAGCACAGTCAGATGAAAGCATTTTTTCTTTTTGGTATTAGCACGTTTACGACTTGCTGGAAAAGTTGAAGAGTGCGGATAATTATTACCTTATAAGCAGATTTTCTCCAGAAAACTACTTGCGCACATTTATTTCTCATTCCAATTTTTAAAAATGTATCTAGTCACTCTCAAATTAAATAGATAACCAAAATATCTTCAAAGAATGATTAGATATTTTAAAGTTGCACATTTTGGTAATGACGCGAGGGATGGCAGGAATTTGCATATGATCAGTTTGTCGAGTTGTTGAACTTTTTGATGGATAACGTGTGGAAATTTTTGAATTTTATCTTCAGACAAACAATGTGTATTCCAATGCGCACTTTCTTATTCCAATGCGCAATAATTGTGCACCTTTTTGACCAATTTACATCTTCTCTACTATGAGTATACGTTTTTGGTAAAGCTATCAAAACAGATGACAGTTAATGATAAATATTTCAGCTGATATTTGGATACATTAACCACCTACTATGCTTCAACAACAGATATTTTATATATCTCAAAAATATACCTTGACGATTTTGAACTGTGGGAAGCTTCAGAGAATGATGGGGAATGTTATGGATAGAAATGATGGTGTATAATGATAAAAGTAATAAAGTTTAGATTAGATGACAAATGTGCTAAGTTCCAACTTAACGTAGTAAATAACCCCAACATGGACAGTAATGTTCCACTTTGGTCATCTTGTGGGATCTATTGGTCAAGGTTAATTGCCTTGACGACAGTATGCACAGATTTTGACAACTTTGACTCTCGTCTTCTTTTTCAAAAACATATGAAACTGGGATGTTCGAAGACTATCAGAATGATCACCTTGGAAATTTTTGGATAAAAATAAATATTTGATATATAGATATCAGGTGGGTTTGACATGTAATATATATGATACATTAAATAAAACAACGTTATAATTGTATTTGATATTTTGTGCAATGCCTGCATGAAGAAAGTTCTTCAAGTTGAAAGTTCCCAGGAGAAAATGGATTTAAACTACAGCTGCCTTTTTTGGGCACCTGTCTCAAGTCAGAAGAGGGCTGTTTACTTTGATATGCATTCACTGATATGAAGATGGTCGTCAAGTTGTTGGTATATCTACCTTGGACGTCAGTATTTAAACTTTGTTTCTTTACTAGCTGACGGATTTGATCATGAATGCTTCTAGTTTCCTGGGATTTCTAGTACAGGTTTTCTAGCATTGGTGAATACAGTTTCCCACTGCTAATTTTCACGACAGTCTTTTCCTTTTTCTTCATTATGACACCTTATCATTCTAAGATATTTATTCACTGAATAATGGATAACTTGATGGAACTTTAATTCTTGCTGATATATCATAGTGATGTTCATGTTCATGGACATGTCAATATTTATACGTTTTCGACTTCGACTGATTTTAAAACCCGGATATAGACACGTAATGACCATATACTACCTTTACACCAGTAAAAAGGAAGTTGGTCGTCAGGCTGTATATTTAGGGGGCAAGAGGGGTCAGTTATAAAAGATGGTGATCAGAAATTATATCTATTTAATCCCAGGATACTTAAACAGGCCCACAACAAAGCAAGCAAGGTAAGCAAAAATTTGCTGTTGACCCTTTACTGAAATTACGTCTTGTGCAAAAAGATGCAGTTTTCGGCATCACCTGAAACTCATGCTAGCATCCAAAAAGGATGAAAATAATATATTATGAATCCCTAACCACACAAAATTATGTTCATTTGGCTCCTTTTTATAACTGCTTGCTTTTAGGAAAGCAGAATTTTTTCCCAAGAAATTGAAGGCACAATCATTTACTAGATTATAACTTGAATATCAGCATCTTTAATATATAATTGAACTTGATATGATAAAGCAGTTCTAACCAACATAATTTTTGATGCAGGTGACACACCAGTGTTTTTAAAACAGCTTACACAACAATCATAAATGATAGAAAAGTACAGATAATTATTAAAACAATATGGTTTGAAACCATCCATAAGAATAATTATGACTTTATTATTTCACCTTACCACTTAATTAGAATTAAATGATTGGCAAAATATGCCTTTAATTTCAACGTTTATGAATGCCCAATAATATAAATGAGCTATATGTCACATGTTATCCTGACTTGCGGGTTCTTAGGTATCAAATAAAGGACTTGAATTTAAGATGCTGTGGGCTCAACTTGTCATTACAGTGATGCATGAATGGTAAGCTGCACACTAACGCACGTATGGATGGACTTAATTCCATCAGCTGAGGCTTTATTGATTAATAGAAAGCAATACTTATTATAAAGTATGTCATTATAATCTAAATTAAGAGTCACAATAGACCATTCATGCATGAAAATACAATGTTGAGTCATAAAGCAAAATGTTCTAGTCACACTATAAAAAATTTATGGAAGCTAATTTAAAATTAAAAAATGGCACAGTTTTTCTGTCTGTTTAGCGTTTTTTGTTGTCCTCGTTTATTCACATTGTTAAACATTATCATCATCAGAGTCAGATGTCCTACTGTTTTATACAGGCTCTGATATAACTGAAACTGGTCATATAAATCTAGAGACCTTTGACATGACCATCCAATATAATTGGGAACGAGTTTCGAAGCACCAGAGTAGCCCCTGGTGCTCCCTTTATGTGCAGCCATGTGATATTTGCTCTTCCGTTTCATTTGCCCATGCTGGCTTGGTAGATGGAATGAGAGACAAACTTTTTTATTAATCATTGCACCCATATTTTTTTCAAATGCAGGCAGGAATGGTTTAGCAATGCAAGATGTCTGCTAAATCATGGTGGCTCATTAGAGATACAGACCACACATCCGTGCTCACCACTTTTTGCTCCTACTATATTATTGCATCTCCGTTAACAAACCACCTACTGATGGTATGAATTGTTTTGGCATGGCATGGGGCTATTCGGCTAGGACAGAATGCACTCTATTTAAAATTATCACCCGTTCACCATTTTCAGTGTCTGTAGAGTTCAGTGGTAGGGAAGGGGCTGGCCATATATATTTCAAATAGATGACCAGATGTTATTTATTTGTGATCCATACATGCACAACAAAGTACTCAGTACCCACAGTATACACATGCGACCAGACTTCAAAAAAGCATTGAAAGGTTCCATTTTTATGGTCCTGAAAGATTAGCTTCATGATTCCAGTGCCAATAAAGAAAGTGCGCATGTTCATGTTTAGATATGCATTCATTTGCAATTGAATGGTTAAATTTTCCACTTGTAATAAAAGCCAAATGTTTAACAGGACAAAGGCATTGTCCATATTAATTTGTAGGCTATAAGTAGTCGATATGCATCACAGGAGAGTGATACTAATGAAACAGTATTTGCTACAGCCATGCAAAATTTTAAATACCTGGTGGTTGTGTTTAAGTGTCATTTATCAACTTTATGTAGCATGTTGGAGACTTGTGTTTTGATTCTAGACATATGTATAATTCTTTTATGTCTCACGGTCATTCTAAAAGAATATTTCATACAGAATTTTTAAACTTAAGAGGAATCTTAATGACATTTTTTTCTTTGAATAAGGCATAAAGCAATAAGTGCATCATCTGGAAAAATGGGTAAACCTCCACTGATATTCAGTCATATTTTTGTAAAGAAGCACCATTTTTGGAACAAATTCCGTGTTCGTATAAAGTAAAAAACCAAAAGCATAAAAACATAGGTTTAACAAAGTCTAAACGGGTTTAGACATCTTAACAATTTCCAGAAAGGATATACAAATCTGCTGATGAATCCAAGTAGGAATTTTTTTGTATAATGAGCAATACTAAAAAAAAAAAATATAAAAAATAAATACCTCCCATGTAAGTATGTAAACTTTAGGAAGAAAGGGCTTAAAAAAAGAAACTTTGGCGCTATTACGACCAAATTGACATTGGAATAGCGTAAAAAAACACCAATTTACATGGCACAAAACTTATATCTATCTGCCTTTAAACACAGTAATGAAAAGAACCCCCAAAGGACTGAAAAGATGACTATGATGTTATTTTTATGAAAATGATCTATTTACAAAACTTGGAAAACATTTAACGAAGGGAATTAGGGATGCCTGGTTTTGTTTCTTTCTCTCTGATTCTTTCTTTTTTTTATCTCTTCTTTCTTAAGGGGGGAGGGGGGTGTTCACCGGCAGTACACATGCGTAGTATCTAACCAAAGATACCGTTATCTGCTTGGAATATTTATCATTTTATTGCTTTGTCATTTCATTGCTTTGTCTGTAGGCAGATATATGCAACTCGTATGCAGAAACACATGGGCGTATGATTGGCCAGCCATGTATTACCATATTTACAATAGAGTCAGCCACAGAGTTCGCTGGTTTTACAAGTTTTTCCCTCTTTTGTTTTTGGTATCTTGTGCAGACAGACATCTACGTCAAAGTAAACCTGACATATAACACTAATCAATATTGCTACTACCCTCTGTCATTTTCCCATGCCTGTTAAGACTGTCCAAATAAGCACCTATCAATAATACAACCCGATACATTTGAAAATGTACCAATGTTTGCTTGTAAAAATTAATATATTTTCCCACCTCATCTCACGTGCGCAAAAACACAATGACCTGCATATACATTATATATATATATATTAGAGCCTGACCAACCATGCATTTTGAAACCGAACCGGGTACTCGGTACTCGGTACTCTGTACATATTACCGATCCCGAACAGGGCACCGTTCGGGTACGGTATATGCAACTCAAACATGCCATAAATAAACTTAGACATCTTAGGATGCTCATTTAAAACTTTATTTAAACAGCGATTCATAGCTATCTATCTATCTATCTATCTATCTATCTATCTATCTATCTATCTATCTATCTATCTATCTATCTATCTATCTATCTGTCTATCTGTCTGTCTGTCTGTCTGTCTGTCTGTCTGGCTGGCTGGCTGTCTGTCTGTCTGTCTGTGTACCTACCTACCTACCTATCTATCTAGTGTGTTTGTGTGTGTGTGTGTGTGTGTGTGTGTGTGCATGGTTGCGTTGAAACATGGTCACAAACAGGTTTAGTGTAAATTTGACCACCAGCTCTACAGTTCCTTGCAGTATACAGAAGCATATATGGCTTAGACCTCACAATGTGTTACCCAAATCAGCAGCTCATGTGTGTGATCCAATGGTTTAGTATTGGAGGCGTCAAGAATTGGGAGGAGTCATCAATATTGATCCATACAAAAATTAGGTCCATATTGATTTCCTTTTTATCTCATAACTAAATGCCTTAACTCTGTAAATTCCTATAATTTATAAGACACGCTTTCACTTAATATGGCTAAGTACATTTAATCCACTATAAGTTATGAGTTCCTAATTGTTAAGGTTTAGGACTACTGTAGTTGAATTTAAGAAAACCAATTAAATGAAATGATTTTCATCATATTCTTAGGTGTATTGTTTCTGGTTTTGTAAGAGAATTGTAAAAGGAAAAAAGGTTGTTTTCTTTCTTTCTCTTTTTTTTTTTTTAAGAAAAGCATTCGTAAACAAAACGTTTGACATGAATGCATGCTATTTATCACTTGTGTGTACAACGTGCCCGAAATGGTCATGAGCACACAATAATCTGATGAAATATAGAAGCACAATATATTCTTCGTCTGAGGTCAAATGAGATAACCCAAAACCCTGTATTTGCAAAAGTGGCGTCAGCCCATATATTATCTTTGTACTCTGTTGGGACAAAGTACGAGAAGACCGAAAACCTAAGTAGTCAACATGCAGAAAAAATAGTCTTGTGTTTGAAACCACAGGACTATACAACGCACGCAGAAGTACGATCGGATAGATCTAAGCCACTATATGATTTATACTCCTGGCCAATAAACACATACACACCCCTATAACAACATTTAATATGTGTGTTGGGAAGTATGCGGGGGGCTCGTTTTAATGTACTAGTGCTTTATTTCATTTCATTTGGGAAGAAGTGGTAGTTCTGAAGAGGTCGTTTTTGTTTGATGGCAGCACGCATCAGTAGCAGGTGTGACCACCATGCTTCTTGAAGCAAGCATGGACCCTCTTTGGCATGCTGCTGATCGGCTTAGCTATCTTAGCCTGAGAAATTTGGTTCTACTGATCCGTGAACCATGGTGCCAGATGGTCCAGGGTGGCGGCAGATTCGTCTCTGAATCGACGGCCAAGCACATCCCATAAATGTTTAACGGGGAAAAGGTCAGGCAATTGGGTTGCCGTGGCAACATTTGGTGGTGTTGCTTGAGGTATTGCATGCATACTCATGCAGCATATGGGCATGCATTGTTTTCCTGCAGCAGTTGCCCAGGATGTTCCGTATACCTTGTCGGCGACTGTTGGCAGGATCTCCTCAAAACTAATATTTATAACAGTCCATGTTAAGTAAATCGGCGTGCGTGTTTGTCGACCATTATATAGTTGTAGAGTACAACCAATTTGCCGTAAGGTGAGCACACACGACAGAACAGCGATATTCCACAAATACAGACTCAAAATGTACCCAAAATAAAAGAAAAATCCGTTTTTATTATGATCGAAGATGCCAAATTCAACTCTCAGCACGTAATACTGGTATGAAAATATCTCAACTGCATCACTGACTGGGGACACACGTCTACCTGTTAATGGCAATAGCGGTTTGATCAGTCCCGTCACCTTTAACATCAATTCTTCATCAGTACATTCAAACCAGTTATAGGCCTAAATAGCCAGTTTGAAATATTTGCTGTCATTCTGCAAAAGAATAGTACAAAATTTGATATGCCTACCTTTACCCTACCTCACTTGCCACGTCACGACAAACTAGACAAAGGGAATCGTCGAGTGCATAATACTGCTATGAAGGAATCAATACTGTGTAGTACAAATTTTCCCGAGGTATAAATTTTCCCGAGCTGTGCCATTCTGGAAAATAAAAGCCGGGAAAAGCTAAAACGCTCACCATACACATGACATTGTCTGAAGCTTAGCGTTACCGATCGCGATTCGGGAAAATAAAAACCTGGACAATCAGAATTTAAGTAAATCCGGGAAAATTAATGCACGGGAACATTTGTACTTACAGAGTATATCATTGACTTGATAAAGGTGTCAACCTGTCAACGTCATTTCTGGACAAGAGAGGTTTATTATTAGGAAATTACTCAGCTTGTTTTTCCGGTGACCTCTCTCTTCAGTCAGCTAAGCTTTTATGAGACCTGGAAAGTTCGATTGCACCGAAGTCAATCCACAACCGTTAAGACTCTGAAATCGGAGCATAGGTTCCCGAGAAAGCCAGTGTTGTATTGATCAAATAGGTTTGATCAGCTCTTTAGCTCATGCTTATAGGCTATAACATGGTCCAGGCACCAATTGCGTCACTAACTTAATTTCTATGAAAAAGGACAGAATAATCCGGTTTTGGGTACAAAAAAAAGAAAGAAAAAAGCAAAAAAAAAAAAAAAAAAGAAAAAGAAAACGTAGGCGACGTAGCAACAATTAAGACCTACTCACGAGTAGGTGTGATTAGTGGATTATCTGTTTCTCTACAAACATACCACTTTGTGAAGAATTCTTTCGCCCACTTTTACTTTTCTTGAATGACTTCCGTTCAAGTTCCATAGAATCAAATGAGAAACGTATAGTGCCCATCTGTTACGCGGTACTTGTAATCATTTTGTAATCATGCGGTAGTGCATGTTAACAGATTTTATAATCAAAAGCCAGGTCCAACGATGCAGCGGTTGTTTATTTTTTCCGCATCAACAATGAAAAGTTTCGCGAAGCTTGTGACGCCAGGACGTGGAGCCCCCCCTCCCTTTTTTTTATTTTATTTTTTTATTTTTGTTTTGATGTCGTCAAACGAACAATGTTCAAAGGGCCAAAACCCAACCAGAGGGAAGCAAAGGGGCTGCCATTGGAGTCTAAAAACAGGGAGCAAAAACGCCATCCACACGAAAGCAGTTAAAGGCAATACCCTGTGGTAATAAGATGAACGAACTCAAAAAGTTATTCATCTAGGCCCAGGCTAGACCATGGAGCTACCTCGTGGCAGCTCCATGCCTAGACATATATATATATATATATATATATATATATATATATATATATATATATATATATATATATATATATATATATATATATATATATATATATATATATATATATATATATATATATATATGCTCTACCATGAGTCAGTTGTGATCATCCATTTCAGGTGTATTGATATATTTTGTGTTGATGATTTAACTATTGGAATTGGAATTGTGATTGTTGTTTTTTAAAATCCTGACGGCACCGTAAGTAGCAAGCGGGGCGCAAGGAAGCCTTCCGTACGGGTTCGATCATCATTTCCCCTATGTGCCACGGGCGGCCCACACCACCTTAATTTTATTAAATTGGTAGAGATTTCTACCTCATCGTTTGTGAAACACAAATTAAATGAAAAGGCCAATTTTCGGATAATCGTCATTACAATGTTGCCCTCTAGAATGTATACTTTTAATTTACCTCTTGGATGAAAATCAGAGGCCCAATTAGTCATAAGCGATATCGCTTTATCAACATGATGAATCATATAGATTTCAAGTTTTGAAAAGTGCCGATGGTAGTTAACTTCGAGTGAAAAAATTCCGGTGTCCTGTGGTCTTGATCAGTTGCACATTGGTGCGGACAAGTTCACTTTCAGAAAATTATACAGAAGTAAACCCCAAAAGGAAGGCTGTCACTCTATAACCATGAGAACATATAATTGAAGAAGATTAATAGACAATTAAAACATTACACGATTTTAAAAGTATAAAAGTAAATATATGTTAATTGATACATATATGTACACACACACACAAATATATATATACATATATATATAAATATATATATAAATATATATATATATGTGTGTGTGTGTGTGTGTGTGTGTGTGTGTCAGTGTGTGTGTGTTTGGGGGGGAGTGAATGGTGTCTAAGAAAGATTTCAAAAAAGGGCGACATGTAAAGCAATGAGCTTAGTAAGACAGTCACTGCTGAGAGTGCATTTGCACAAAGCTGTTTAACAAAATGTGTAACTTTATTTATTTCATAGTAAAAAAAAGCAAAATACACGTTGGTCACTTGCATAAAAACCAATTAAAATATCGGTATGTATGTAACAGCCACATTCGGAGGAATAGTTGCAATGATAGGCAGACTAGTACATTTTTCCCTGGAAAAGTTTTTGATGACGCACCTGTGTGCAATTTTCCTCCAGGGCAGAAAAAGGTGGTTGGGTAGCCGATGCATCCATCAAACCTCAATTGGCAGACCACCTACTTTCATGTGACCACTTTATGGTATGCACTAGGGACAGTTTCTCAAAACTGTTTTCACTTTAATAAGGAAAAGTGATGTTATTCGCCAACCGTTGCATGTAAAATGTTTATCACCTGCAAACCTATTCCTTAAGTTTGCTATCCTATTGAGCCTCTTCAGTTCCCAGTAAATGGGATGGAGTTGAGGGGTGGCTATTGCTACACTCGGTTAAATGGCTCTTAACTCAGCTTTACAGTTTTTTTTATTCAAACATTGGCTTTAAGATACCAATCCGGACTGAGCCTTTGGTTAATAATAATGATATTCGTAAAAATCATTTCATAGTTCAATTTATTGGCTCCATACGACAAATTTCTAAATGGGCTTTCGACTGGTAGTTTACATGTTAAGTACTGTTGATACTAATATTTTCATTTGCATTATGGGGTCAGGCGGTTTTCATGTTGTCACATTGTGCTTAATGGTTTAAGATCTTTCAATCTATCAGAAAAAAAATGATCTTTCACTGCAGTGACATACATATGTACAATGCCTGAACACAAATAAAGTCTGTTGTTACAAAGTTGACAAATTTGAAATATATTTCGTTCTTTAGAACTGGGTATACAGTGCTTATCTGCCAGAAGTGAGTTGGACCGTGAAAAATCAAACAAACTAACAAACAAAGCCACTGAATTTCATACAGGGGTTGTGAAGTACTTAAACACAAATTGCACACTCTTTTCAGGTCAGCTGACATGTCAGTCAGGTAAGCTTATAGAATAGTCTGTCGTCTGTCCACAATTCACATTTTGGAGTTCTGCAAAACAGTCATCTAGATTCACTTCAAACTTGGTAGGAATGTACCTTGGGTGAGTCTTTTCCAAGTTTGTTTAAATGGTCACGCTTAAATAATTTTTTGGTTTTTTAATGATTTTTTAGCAGGCCAAGTCATCTGGTGTCCGTCCGTCACAATTACATGTTCGACTTCTCCAAAATAATCAGTCGGATTTACTTCAAACTTGAAAAAATGTAACTTGGATGGGTCTCTACCAAGTTTCTTCAAATTGTCACACTCCAGCAAAATTTATATTTTTTTATGATTTTTAGCTCAGCTGACTTACTAGTCAGGCTGAGGTTTTAGGATGCCGAGTCGTCCGCTCGTTCACAACTACATTTTTTACTTCTCCAAAATTTTAACTTGATTGACTTCAAACTTGGTAGAAATGTACCTTGGGTGGGTCGCTATCAAGTTTGTTCAAGTGGTAACGCTCCAGTGATTTTTTTCTAATGATTTTTTGGGGTTTTTTTTGGGGGGGGGGCGGTCAAATCTCTAAATATCTTCTTCTCCTCAACTGCTCACCCAATTGCCTCGATATCACACTGGAATACACTTCTCTTAGAGACTCGTTTTTAATTTATTCAGCAGGTGGCACTGCAATTTTTTTTACTATTTTTATGACTTTATGTGCGTTTTTACTATATGCGACTTTTTTCTCCAGAGCTGTCTCTGAGATTAAGCTGCAACTTAGTGGATATGTTCCTTTTCAAAGGTTCAAACAATGTTGTTCACTAGGTGGCACTGCTGTGGATTTTACTTTTCAGTATAACTTGAGAATTTCTTGAACTGGGACCTTGATGTTGCATATGTTAAGAGTTCTTCCATAGTGATCATGGGTGACCTTGATCCTATCCCAAGTTCACAGAATCACAAGTGTGATGAATCTCTTGGTCAGCTGAGTATGGGCTGTTCACACAGCCCTGTTATTTTGTGGTTCTGGTCAGTCTGTATGCCCAGTACAGTGTGTAAATGCTCGAGAAAGAGAAGATATGACCGGTTAATATAGTTTACTGAACATCTTGCTTGCATAGCTCAATTTCAGGCCACATCTGTTTTAAAGGCAACTGAATACAGAGTAGAACTCTATCAGTTCCTATGTCCTTTTGTCCAGCATGGTGTGCAAGTGAAAATTGGTGCCGCACAAGTAAAACTCTTGAAAAACTAGGTGATCCAAAGGATAAACGTCACCTGCCACATCATGGGGTGCCCTAATGAACTTGACCTTTGACCTCAGGGCCACCCATAAGCATACCTCACTAAAGTCTTATCTTGGTCAATGTTTTAATCAAGTTTGAAGAATTTCCATCATATCATTCTCTACATGTATACTGCATGGGACACATTTTTTCAAACAGCCCCATGACCTTGGCCTTTGATCTCAGGAGCACTCATGACCAGTCAAGAGCGAACTCTCCTCTAGGAACATAAAATGTCTAAATATATTGAACTTCTATCAAATACTTCTACAGTTTTTACACAGAAACAGATTCTTATTGCTATGCCCTGACATTGACCTTTGACCTCAAGGTCACGAAAAACATCATGTAGCAAACACTTGTTTACACTCATATTGTGACCATGTTTGATAAACTTGCATTGAATTTTTCTTGAGATATTGCTTAAAACTCCATTTTGTTTGTAACCCCTGTGACCTAGACCTTAAGATCACCCATAACCAATCCCAGCCAAGGGTTAACCTAGATGTATTCTT
>OZ026622.1:12029048-12044048 GCA_964020975.1 Hermodice carunculata
TGGATGAGTGAAGGAAATCCTGTCTCCCAGGTGGATGCTTTGTCATTTGGATACATTTTTTCCCTATATATCTAGCAAGTCATTTTCTTCCATGCATACTTTAATTACAGATAGAGCCTTTGTGTGTGTAGCTTGACTACATTTGGATTTGTCCTTTTCTAAATTTTGCGTGCAATTAAAGTCACCTACAATGATACGATGGTCATTGGGCATATGTTCTGCTTCATAACTAATTTATTCAACATATTCTGAGCAGTCATAGTTTGGTGCATATAATGCAGATAAAGTTATTCTCAAGTCATTCATAGTAAATCCAAAATTATGCACAGGCCTTTCTCATCACAAACACTTTCATGAATAATATGATTACAATTGGTTTACAGCATAATACTCCTCTTCCATTATGTGCACCATGCGCAATTATAGTTTTACCTCCCCATTATTTTTTCAATCGTCTTTCTGATTCAGGGGTGCTACGTGTCTCATGCATTACAAAAAATTAAGTACAGAACTTGCTGCTGTTTAAAAAAAAATAGAAGACCTCTATTTTCTATCATTTGACAGAGCACAGCTGTTCATGGAAAAATACCCGACTCACTCATCTGCTGGTATATTACTCAGTTTATACCAGTCTACAGGCTTCTATGACTAATATTAGCGACCACCTTCAAAAGATTTGAACCATATGAACAGCTAAAATCCTATATATTAAGCTGTTTTTGTGTATAATTTTATACATATTTCTGCAAATATGTATGTATGTTGGCTCATAACATATTGAATCAATAACGTATATGAAGCAGTATCATTGATCTTCAGGCCCAAGGCAACATGGATCTCCATTTGAGGAAAATGAAATAGCATCTACTTGGTGCTAGCTATGTATAATTGTAAATTACTGGCCCCTAACCCATTGTAGTCATTTTATTAGTTCATATTTATAAAGCCAGTAGGCAACACGTTTGGACAGATGCCATCATAAAACCATATTGTTTGCAATGTAAAAAAAAGTCTTTATGTAATTGAAAGTGCCGGATATACAATTGGCTCAGTATACCCAAAGAATTGGATGGCTCAGTGTGTAGACAGCGTTATGTAGGTCTACAAAACCAACTATGGGTATTTTACCACAGTCGAAGACTTTCATTATGCGGTCCTTGAATTCTAAGGCTGCAGTTTCTGGTGAATAGAGTTTATATTAAATCATGCTGACTGCTGCAATATAATGAATTTCTCAAAGATTTTGGACATGAAAGGAAGTAAAGAATTAGACCGATAATTTTATGGTTTCATGGTCCTTTGTATATAGTGGTAACATCTTTGCAATTTTCAAAATATACTCGTCAATAAAATGAGTTCTAAAATCGTTCTTAGGGGCTTGACAATTCTTCTCAACTAACAGGGACCAAATGTTTTGGCCTGAAAGGCAGGCGTGTGTCGCCTGTTGCAACGAGAGGTCATTCCCTATGCTGGTACCATAGGTGATGGTTTTGTTGTATAACATGACAATGTCTGACCTAATAGGGCACGTATCGTCACAGAGTATTTGGGAGCAATAGGTATTCAGACACCACCCTGGCCGCCCAAAAGGCCCGAACACCCTTGGAATGTTCTGGGCAGGTGCATGAGTGCTTGTCTTATTGCTTGAAGCACCATGCATGAAGTCGGGTGACTTTGGACAGAGGAGTGGAAGTCAATTCCAAAGGTTACAGTCACGAAACTTGTGCCCAGCATGAGTAAGTGGGTACGTCGGTAATTGAAAACCATGGATGACACACTTACCGTTGGGCAAGTCCATCTTATAATGTTTTATTGAGGAATAAGGTTTGACACTGACTCATTTGATTACCATTCCCTTACATACTCCTGTGTGTGAAGTGTCGTTCCATCCTTGGGACATCGACTCCCCTTACTAGGATGTAAACAATTTCTGAAACCTGAAGTGAACACTTGCTTTTGAAATTGGTCAATTTTATATGAGAAGAATTTTAGAGGCCACAGGTTCTGTAATATAACTATTGATTTGGACGATGATATTTAGGAAATTCCTGCACTACCAAATTGGCTTATAACCAAAAAGTGATTCAGAACTTGAAGATGTCAAACCTTTCAGCAGCGTCATGTCCTTGATTTAGGTTTAACATTGTGAATGACATTTGTTATGATGGTAGCATCCACCAAAGAAAACGGAAAGGAATTTCAGTACGATTTCTAAGATATAAAGGCAAAAAGGATCGTTTGTATTGTTTATTTTTTCAGGGAATCTCTGTAATATCTTGATGATAAAGAGATCAAACCGATTGATATCATTTACATATTTGTCGTTTTGTTGTTCGTGAAAAAAGCAGGGGCTGACATTTTTTTATCAAACTTGGTTATTTCCCCAGCTAGCAAGCCACTTGCGGTCCACCGGTGGTTAGCTAGCGGCAACGCCGGCGGTCCTCCGGCGGCTGCCACCGGAGGACCGCCAGAATTTTGTCCATCGGTTTTCTAGCGGTCCACCAGCGGCAAACCGCTGGATAGCCACGAGCGGACCCTCGGTGGTGGTCCCTCAGTGGCAAGCCATCATTAACCATATGGTGCCTTCATGGTTTATTGCTAAATTTTATTAATGGGAGCTTGCAGTTTAGCTGCCATCCCCGTTGAAAAATCGTCATTACATGTACATGGGTTGAAATAACATTACACTCAAAGGAATTATGCTATTGATGTCAATATAGTGAATACGTATGAAAAAAAAAAAAAAAAAAAAAAAAAACCAACAACAATGCAAGGACAACATTGAACAGATGAACAAATTTATAATATTTAACGTATGTAGGCCTAGGCCCATTTGTGCATAGACATGCACAGTGACTTAAACATGAATATGTCAAGCAGGCACTCCATGGGTCAAAGGCGCTCCAACAGAGATGGGACAGAGTTCCCATCCCCGTCCAAAGCCCAGTCTGGCTACACAGGGTGCCCTCAACCTGACCTCTCACATTCAAAGAAACCACGACAATTGACCCAAGCTGGGAGCCTCTAATCATTACACATTCAGTCTGAGTCCACAGCAGCAGTAACTGCTCCCTCTAATAAGGCATTGTTCTTTTCTTTTTTTTTTACATCATCCTCTTTCGACGACTCCCACCAGGATTGTTTGAATATCAGTGTCCGAAGTATTTCTTGTAAAGGCATTTCTGCTAACTGCCTCTGCAATACAATATGGAAATGATTAAGTACAGTTACAGGTGTGATTTTTATTGACACAACACATTACAATGCTGTTCATACCTCTCTTAATATCTACAATTTGAGCCCAACATGATCAAAATTGACAAACAAACAAACAAACACACACACACAAAAAAAAAAAACAAGACACCATGTGTGGAAGTATAACCATGCCTAGTTTGGAGTTTCTGCGTATAAAAGTTTTCAAATGAAATGTCGGATAAGAAAGAAAGAACGCAAGCAAGCAAGCAAAGAAAGAAAGAAAGAAAGAAAGAAAGAAAGAAAGAAAGAAAGAGGGAAGGAAGGAAGAAAGAAAGGAAGAAAGAAAGAAAGAAAGAAAGAAAGAAAGAAAGAAAGAAAGAAAGAAAGAAAGAAAGAAAGAAAGAAAGAAAGAAAGAAAGAAAGAAAGAAAGACAATTTGTTTCTGTTAACACACAGACACAACAACACTCACTTTGCAATATGCTTCTGAATTTGGTAAATTTCGAAATCAATTTTGTCAATGCCCTGGCCAGTCCAATTTGTTTGCATCATCAGAGATGTCATCAACTCGGGCAATATTTGTCGGACACATTCCCGACAACGTCTGGTAGCGAGAAAAGATATCTGCAACAAGAACATGGGTCAAATGTATATTTATTAACATTGGTAATGTTTACAATATACTTTAATGAGGAATGTACACGTATGTTATATTTGTGTCTTTTTAGTACATGTATGTTGTATTCCGTCCTTCTTTATAGATCAAGTCTAAGTCAATAGTTTTCCTGGGCACATTCTGGCGCTATGTGTACCTAGAAAGCATCAAGGAAAGCTACTTGGCCACATTGCAAAAGATTCCCCACACTCTCATGAATAAACAATTTTGACAAAAAGTAAAGATAGTGCAAAATCTTGTAGTCGCACCCACTGATGCATGGTTAAACCAGAATTCAGGCAGCTTAAGGACGCGAGGGTTCAGGTTTTGACATTAATGTTGTATTTGTAACGATAACATACATGTGCACCCCACAATCCAGTTATACAGGAAATTGCAGCACGAGAAAGTTATGAAATCCCTTCCTTTAATATAGTAAGTCTGCTGGTGTTTTTTGTGCTCAATTTCAGAAAATATCACATTTTAGCGGGCGGGGGGACAGGGGCAGGGTCTTCTTTTATAAACTCCCCTCTATACAATACAGCTTGAATCATTGTATAGTTTTAAAGCGAACTAAATGAAAATTTGATACAAAATTTGTTTGTTCGATTTGCACGTTAAAAGGAAGTTAGTTTCTAGATTTTTAGCTAGTCAAAAAAAAGTTTGACTTTCAACGCTAGAAAATTGGCATGTAAATGAACAGGTAGGCGTACTGGTCGTGTGCAAAAGTGAATACCTAGTGGCAGCCCCCAAAATAAGAAAAAATTCGCATATAAATTAAATTGCTATAGTCGGTTTCATTAGTCCCTGTCACACCTGTGTTAAAGTCTATTTTGCAGAGTTATTCAGATGCCCACAGAATTCCATAGAGATTGGTTCAACAAAAATTAAGATAGGTCTGAATACCGACATTTAATTGACAAGCTGACCAACTTCTCTGTCACGGTAATGTAAATGGCACACGGTGAAAATAAAATATTTAAGTTGGCCTCGGTGACATTTAGTAGCCGGGAGGGGGGGGGGGGTACTTTCCCCTAAGTTTTGGTGCGGGTGTGCTGCTCGACCTTTCAAAAACCCACCCTTCATTGGGGCATTTTTTCACAAAAATGATACCATTGTTGAGGAATTTTGAAACCAAAATAGCAGAAAATATGGTCCCAAATTGCGCGAAAAGTCCTCCGGCCAGAAAGAAAATTTTGACCCTATTCTTTTAGGGAAATTCTCCATAATTTTGGGCCATCAAAGAGAAAAATTGCCCTTTTTAGGGATTTTTTTGTAAAATACAGGACCTTTATTAGAGAAACTGCGCTGCAAAAAGCGGCTTTCAGAACAGCACACACCCAAAAACGTCACTAATGGGAGTACCCCAGCCGGCATGTAACAGGCTAATCTACAAATTATTAATCTGATACATGAATGTATTATCCCTCAGAACACCGCTAAATTCATTCAAAGAGGACATTTTACGGGCCCCTTACCAGCACAAGTCACAAATGAAGAAATGAGGACACTTTCTCTTTGACACTGAGATAGCCCATAAATGAATATGCTTCCCATTTTTTTTTATGACAATGGCAACAACACCCCTCAAATATCTCTCATGACCTTATGTGCCGATATGTTTCACGTATTTACTATTTACAAAACACGGCCCTTATACAGTTATTATATGCACATGGCTGGGCCAATGCATTGTCAAAATACCCACATTATCGCTAATAAATGACTCATGAGTCAACATTGACTCTTTGAAGGTCAATAAAATTACTTACTTACTTACTCACTTACTTACTTACTGTAAAAGCGGCCAAAGACTCTCACTGAAATCGTATTTAAGGAGCTGATTCTACTGAATTTTCATGCAGGGTTAGCTTAAAAGTGCTCCCTTGGATATTGATTATCAAGATGGACTCGCCTAGTTGTGCGATGAAATGCCCTGGATTATATGGATTTCCCAGGACCAGTGTTACGAATTCGGCTTGGTTCCCACAATGGCGCCTATCACTTGAACTGGTCGGGGCAAAGGTTTCTGGGTAATATTAGTAACCGTCCACGAGGGGTCATTTTACTGCCTGCTGACCTCGGGTGGACCGCTGGAAGCTGCCCGCTGTCGGGGTGCCTCCAGCGGCAAGCGAGTGGACCGGCTGCAGTCAGCCGAGGGTGGCATGCCACCTAAATGCCGCCGGCGATCCAATAGTGGCTTGCGTGCTAGGTCAGTATAATATATATTGTAGCAAATGTCTTTTTTCGCATTGTGCTTAAATTGTTGAAACTCAGAATGATAATTCTGCAACGTTCTTTAACATTTTCTTTTCAAAAAATATTGTTTTTCTCCTCAAGCTTTTGTTTAAGGATCTTGTTTTGAACATCATGTTGAGGGATACCTTTTAGTTCTTACGGATCATGACTAAATTTACCACCAGCATGGTCCAGGCCACGAAGGTACAAGTCAACGTCGGTTGGTTTTACCCATTGGGTATCCAGCTCAGTTGGACCGATTTACCATTTATTTTGGACGATTCTAGCATGTTTTTTAATTTTTTGACATTGATAATCTGTACTAGTGCTCTTTGTACCTTGGTTAAGTCCCTAATCAATGTAATCAAATAGTCATTCCAGTCTTTTTTTAAACATTTCATATGAATTTTGTTGTTCCGTTTTTGGCCAAACCTTAAAAAAATGTTTATCGAAACCGCCGAGCAAATTTTGAAATTATATACGAGCACTCCTGGAAACCTCCTTTTTGCGATTTTTTGTGGGTCTTCCCTATTTGTGATTTCTGTGAAAGAATCACTCAGATTGTTCTGGAACTTGGCGCAAATGTAGTGTATGAGAGGGGTAAACAAAACCGTTCACTAGGTGGCGATACTCTGGATGCGGATTTCTAACCGATTTTTCCATTGGGGGACCTGTCAGTTACTGCACACATGCTCTTTGATTGTTATTTACATCAATGTGGATTTCAACGGAAATTCATATTTTAAACTTTTCAAAAAGTACAAAACTGATTCACTTCAAACTTCGCAGATATGTACCTTAGGTAGGTGTCTACAAAACTGATAAAATGGTCCCGCTGCAGCAATTTTCAGATATTTTATGCATTTTTGCGTCCATTTCATATGTAAAATGAAACAAAAAACAACTCCGAACTCAGGTGGTCAAGTGCTTTGAACTTATATGGGAACACACTTGAGGACCCTTACATCTGAATTACAACAGGTGGCGCTGCGATTTTATATTTCTTACGAATATATGTGTTTTTCCCTATTTTCGACTTCTTCTGCAAACCGTCACTCAGATTCTGCCGACACTTGGAAATTTAGCATGTGGAAGAGCCGAATAAATGTGTTCAGTAGGTAATGACATTCCACATCTTTGACTCTTAATTATAATGTATTTTTCAAGTTGGCTACCTGTCATTAATGCATACACTCCTGTTGATTGTTGCTTTACAAGGCAAGTTTATAGGAATTTAAGTGGTTAGTCACATTTGGGACTTCTCAGAAACCGTCATCTAGATCCTGTCAAAAACGGCGGGGTTTTACCGTGGGTGGGTCTTTACCAATTTTGTACGCATGGTCATACTTCAGTGATTTAAAAAAATGAATTTACTTAATCATGCGTTCTCACACAAAAGCATTATAATTGCTTTTCTGTTTCCTTTTTCATATCTCTCTGGTCGCTGATATTATTACAATAATTTTGCTGCGGAAAGTGTGGATCATGACATGTACTTACATGAGAGTAGGACAGAGAGGTCAAAATAAATATTTGATGAATTGGAGAGTTAAGTAAATTCTTATACCGTCAGAGTCCCTGCACAGTACAGAGTCGGAAACATTTCTTAGTTTAGTCTAACACAGTCTGGAAGTTAGCAAAGCAAACATACACGCAGTTATTTTTATTTACTTATTTATTTGTTTGTTTGTTTACTTTATTTTTATTTATTTATTTATTAATTAATTAATTAATTTATTTATTTATTTATTTATTTATTTATTTATTTATTTATTTATTTATTTATTTATTTATTTATTTATTTATTTATTTATTCATTTATTTATTTCATTTATTATTATTATTTTTTTTTGCTAGCTGGCTTGACAGGTCATTAATCTTCCCTGGTGACTGGTAAGCTATGTACTTTGGTTGTCAAAACTTTCCCATTCAGCTGTTTTTGAGTTAGCAGCTTGACCAGATCTAACCGGTTACTATGATAAATGCTGAGGTCAGCAATTATATATTTAAACTATTTCTTGTCACAGTAATATAAGCTCTTCCTCTGTTTGAATCATTTTCAAAGTAAAAACTTTAAAAGTGGTAAATATGGGCAACAATCATAAAAGCTGGGATAGCATGTAGTTCTATAATTCCACATGCTACCACCACACGGATCATAGACGACACGACTCCCACGGGTCCCCCAGCTTTACAGCATTCATCACACTTGCATAGCAGTCTGCACTACAAACTGATAAGTACGAAATATAATGAACATACTTTTAGGGCTATAAAAAGGTAAACACTGGGGCTAATACAACCTGCGGACTTTAGTGAAGACGGAATCGTTTCACCAGTATTTAAATGATGACAATGAATAGAACTGAGTTGTTCCATGGGCATACAACGAGCATTTAAAACAGCTCATTATTTTTTTTAAGATTCACTTGCGACTAAAATGCGCATTCATGTAACTCAGAGGACTATTAAACCGAACCTTACTGTCCATCCAGCAAATACCGTTTAAACTTGTATTTACTGTTGAATGTGTACAGTTAATTTTCATTTGATGTTAATAAGTGAGGGATGTAAGTGGAACATACGTAAGGTTTTCAGAGTTTTATATGTGACCTAACCTGAAACCGGTAATGGACTGTTCTACATAATATGTTATATTATGACTTCGTGAATGTGTGACTTGAATTTCGCCCACGGGATGAAGTCTTCATCAGAATTTAAAGTCAGTTAGCCCATTCGATTAATTTTGTGAGAGTTGTCAGAATCAACAGTTTAGGTACCATTTCTAACGCCAACAGTTGGCACGATTGTATCGACTATTTACACTATAGTGTTGATGGTATCCAGAAATATGGGTAATAAATTCCATGCAACCTGGTCTTCATCACTTGGAAAAGACATTCAATCTTATGAAGCTTTCCTATTCGCGAACGAAGGCGGGTTTGTTTTAGTTATATATATATGTATATATATATATATATATATATATATATTTATATATATATATATATATATATATATATATATATATATATATATATATATATATATATATATATATATATATATTAAAATGTGGCACTTGTATTTGCTTTATTTAGCAGGTATTACGTATTTGCAAGTAATGATTCTATTCTTTTTTAATTGATCGTTTCCCGCTCAAAGACCAAAGGAGCGTCCAGGTGCAAATATTTCCCTGCTTCGACGATTTGAAGAAAAGGATAACTGTCGTGTAAATGCACAAAAATTTCAGTGGTAATTTTATGTTAATACCTGATATGATATACCCCCCCCCCTTCCTCATTCTCTACCTCCTTCCAAGCATTGTATGGCTTTTCCCAGCTTGACTAAAGCCGCCGCAATAGAACTGCTCTAAATTGGTCATTGATTGATTAGAGGTCATTTCGGATCAGATAATCAGTGTCAGATAGGGGCAGTGGTGTTAGGCCAGGGTCTATAATTAAGCAAAAGGATAGGTACATTCCGTGGTCTACCGTTATTTGTGACCCATTTTCTCCATGTATAGAAAAGATCGTAATGGTAACGTTGGGGGCATCCTAAGTCATATTCGCTCTGACATACCGCATAGGTCAGACCTAGATTATACTCGGAATGGAGTGGAAACCATGGTAATTGAAATTCACGTTAAAGGTGAAAAGTGGATGATCGCTTTCATGTATCGCCCCCCGTCTACGAAATTTAACGTTCTGAAAGATGGAATAATGTGTGTATCTGATGCTTATGAAAAAGAAAGTTGCACATCCTATATTCTTGGGGACTCAAACGTGAACTTCTTGAGTGGAAGCACAGAAAAGTCTGACATGCAAAATATACTAGATGTTTACGATTTATCGAATGTAATCAAGAGTCCCACTTGCTTTAAAGCAGCAAATCCGACTCTGATTGACTTAATTCTGACAAATTCCTCTAATAGGGTCGCATCAACTACATGTATAGATACCGACATTAGTGATTTCCATCATATGATTTGCGCAAGCACTAAGATTCAGTTACCAAAAGCTATTAAAAGAGGTATAAGTTATCGTAGTTTTAAGTTTTTCGATGAGAAAAAATATGTTATGGAGCTTGAAGCAGCTCCTTTACATGTTTCAGGTGTTTTTGACGATGTTGATGATATGGTTTGGTTCTACTATACACTATTAAGAGATATTACAGAACGTCACGCCCCAACTAAAAGAAGGCGCGTGCGGCACAAACAGGTGCCATTCATGAATGGTAAATTAAGAAAGGCCATAAACATTAAGAGGACCTTACGTAAACGCGCTAAGAAGTACAAAGGAAGCTAGGAAGCCTGTCGTATCCAAAGAAATAAAGTCACTGCTTTGCGCAAATCATCCATTAAACAGTATTTTCGTGACCGATGCGGTCCCAGGAGCAATCAAAACTCTTTCTGGAGGACCTTTAGACCTTTTTTATCTGATAAGTCACAAGGAAACAATAATTATATGATTATATTTATGGAAGATAGGAAACTGTATCACGATGCACAAGATGTATGTAAATTTTTTAACGAGTACTTAAGTAAACGTAATAAACATGCCATCCCAGATAAGTAAACGTAATAAACATGCCATCCCAGATAACTGTCATGAACTGGATGACCATATCAGTATTAAGTGCATAGATGACAAAATGAAAGATTAAAATAAGGATGGATTTAACTTTAGGCCGGCTACCGAAAAAGATGTTCTCACTCATATGAAGAAAATAAATCCAAAAAGGCAACTGGACCAGATAATATTCCACCCAAGCTACTTAAAGCTGGAGCAGAGGCACTCTGTCACTTCTATTACATCAATTGTTAATAAGTCCATTGAATCTGGAAAGTTTCCATCCTGTATGAAAAAGGCTGATGTTCACCCCATCTTCAAAACATCGGACTCCCTGAACAAGTCCAATTATCGTCCAGTTAGTGTCTTGTCAAGTATTTCTAAAATTTTCGAAGGTCTGATGAATGAAATGTTTGGCTTTTTTAATGAAATCTTATCTGATCTGGTATGTGCCTTTGGGAAAAATTACATTTGTCACTCTTTGCTTATCAAAATAATGGAAGATTGGACGAAGGCTCTTGACAATAATGAGGCTGTGGGGTAATTTTGATGGATCTGTCTAAAGTATTCGATTATTTACCCCACGATCTACTTATTAAGAAACTCAAAGGTTATGGTATGTCTGAAATGGCGTGTAGATTATTGTCTAGCTACCTAAACGGACGTAAGCAAAGGGTTAAGTACGGTGATACAACTAGTGAGTGGACTGAAATCCTGAAAGGTGTCCCTCAGGGAAGCATTCTCGGTCCTTTTATGTTCAATATCTTCATGAATGACTTTTTCTACCACGTGGAAGGAATTTGTGACATCCATAATTACGCTGACGATAATACACTAGCGTTTCACGGTAGTAACATTCGGAATGTAGAACATGCTGCAAATATTGCTATAGATTGGTTTCAGGCAAACGGAATGATAGTGAATCCTGATAAGTTTCAGGCCATGTTGCTAAGCACACAGAAAAATACAGGTACAACTGATTTCTGTTTTGAAATAGATGGTGTTGTCTTACATCAAGATAGATGTGTCAAATTGCTTGGTGTGTATATCGACGATAAATTAAACTTTCACAACCATGTCTCTTACATTTGCTCACAAGCGGCTAAGCAAATACGTGTTTTGAGGAGGTTTTCAAATGTGCTGAACGAAAAGGAAAAATTACAAATATTTAATGCTTTTATTCTAGCAAACTTTAATTATTGCCCCTTCGCATGGCACTCATGTGGCAAGACGTACACTGCCGAAATGGAAAAATTACAGGAGAGGGCACTTCACTTTGTTTATAATGATGCCACATCATCCTACGCTGACTTATTACAGCGTTCTAAAAAGCCATCCTTATATTTGGGGAGGCTACGTAAATTGTCTATTGAGGTATACAAAGTTGTGTCAAAAGAATGTCCAGAATTTCTAAATGATATTTTTGTACAAAAGGAAAGTAAATATAACTTAAGAGATGATCATAAAGTGAATCTACCTCCTTTTAACACCATGAAGTATGGATACAACTCTTTAAAGTACCAAGGGGCTAAGCTGTGGAATCTCTTACCGACTGATCTGAAACGTGTCACTGATTTCACGAAATTCAAAGGTTTAATTAAGACATGGCTTGGCCCGTCCTGCTTCTGCTCTATGTGCAATATGTGTAAATACAGAACTCCGGCGGCTTAATTACAACCCATGTATAATCACGGACAGGATATATACTGATTTCATTCTACATCATTGTACATTTTTTTCATTTCCATTATTTCATGTACCAATGTCGGTCGACAAACAGTGCTTCGGTGCTAATGTTCTTAATTTTGTACTCACTCGACTTGAAATGTAGTTTATTATTATTATTATTATTATTATTATTATTATCATCATCATCATCATCATCATCATCATCATCATCATCATCATCATCATCATCATCATCATCATCATCATCATCATCATCATCATCATCATCATTATTATTATTATTATTATTATTATTATTATTATACCCTGAACCATATATTTAGGAATATTTTCCAGCTGTAGAGTTAAAGGTGGAAATACTTTCTGGCAAGTGTGAAGCCATGGAGAAGTTATTCCTCTTTTACGGTTACGGGCCAAGTGGTGTATGTTAAAAGTAGGGTGACACTGACTTATTTCCGAATAAGTTCCAAAAGTATGATGTTTATGATATCCAATATAAGCTGTTCCTATTTAGATTGATCAGTTCTGGTTTATCACAAACACATGGTGGTCAAAAAGCAGATAGATAATGGCTAACTCTAAAAAAACTAGAACGGTCTTGATTATTATTTTGAGTGTGTAAAACACTTATAATATATCATTGTTGACTTAAAATAACATTTTGTCCTGTCCACTACCAACACCGTCACCATATAATTAATCAAGTATTAAAATTTTGTATTCCTTGTACAATGAGTCCCGAATAAAAAACAATACTAAATATATGTACCATTTGCATACCTGTGGACCATAAAATTTATAAAGTTTGTTCAAAAGTCTTTAAGCTGCTTACCATTACAGCATCTGTATTACAATATCATGCCCGTCAACCTGAAACTCGATTTTTGATTTCAGATACCATTATGCTAAAAAATTATATCAGAGATATATGGAGATGGCAGCCACCTTGATGAAGATATCTTTTGCTTTTTATCAAGGTCAGGTCATAATTGACCGACCAGAAAAGTTTTATTTGGATAAAACAAGCAACGTGTTCCACCTAGAGAGTGCATACAATTCAAATGTGCAAACTTATTTGTGATGATGCACCTAGATCTATATGCGCAGGGGTGACTAAAAGGAGAGACACTTAACTATAAAAGTTCACATGATTTGAAGAGGTACACCTAAAAAGGCTGTGATAAGATAAATCTTTGGTTGTATAAAGATAGTTTTGCACGTATAAAGGAATCGCTAAAACAGATAATTGCCTGACCTTGGCGTACCGAACACCGTTACAGCGATACAAATATTAAAGAATGGTGCACAGTTCAGGCAACCATCATAGGAGTTTATGAGCCTCGTTTAAAACTCTGTGTGAGATATTTACATATATTTTCTGACAAACAGAGTAAAACTTTTTTTAATTAAGTACCCTGTAAAATGAGAACTGTAAGGACAGTTCTTATATTTACATATATATGAATGAGGAACACCTACGGAAAATTACAGCTATAATAATTACATCTCTTATCAATAAAAATACTAGGTTCAAAACCAATCGAGTATCATATTTCCATGATGAAATTTGGGAATTTGACCTTTTGAACGAACTGAACAAAAGTATGTCCAATAATAAAAAGACACCTAAGAATAATGGAGATTGAATAAATTAGAGCCTGTTTGTTTGTTTGTTTGTTTGTTTGTTTTTTTGGTTTTTGTTTTCTTTTTTCGTTTATTTTTGTTTTGGTTTTTTTCAGTGTCCTGTGTGCTTGGTACTAAATGCATGCATGTAGCTGAGTTGAGCGGTGCATGGCTATGTATATTCCTTTTTACACATACTAAACATACCACTAACTTTTACGTCCTGGAACACAAAAAGATCCCGGATCAGAAACATATTTTGCTCGTCATAACCTCAAAGTAAACTAGTTTAAAAGAGAAAGTCTAATGTGTTCTATTGTTTAAAACAGGGTATCAGGTTTTACTTGGTCACTAACTTCGGTGTCACAACTACATGCGATGCGTGCAGCGTCTCATTAAGTATTAACATATATTTATTTTCGGGAAAGGGGTGCGTAGTCCTTGAACCAGTTAGGATTTGAACCAATAACGCCTCTTATATAAGAATATACACATGGAACTACAAATATCTTCACAACAGTATGTCACTGCACCATAATAAACCCGGTGCAACTGATAACGAAGCTGCCAATCTTTGCGATGCGTACTTATAACTTCATCAGGGGACTACATCATGTGTTTCTTTTTTTTGGGGGGGGTGTTCTTTTTTGTTTTGTTTTGTTTACTTTTAACTTTGTTTTGTTCCTTTTTGTTTTGTTTTTGTTTTTGTTTTTAATTTTTATTTGGCGTTTTGTTTCGACCATTCCAACTGAAAACACACACACACACACACACACACATACACAAAGAAATGTGATGGATCGACTTATCATACAAAATAGGTGCAGGCGAAAGGTAATGTAAGTGGGAAACTAGGTCATATCTGAGATGAACCAATATATGGAAGTGTGTAGTATAACAATTAAACAGTGGGGTATAACATTGTCGACGACAACTTATAAGACGAAGTCAAACAAATAATATGCTCGGATGTAGATGAAAAAAATAATAATAATAACAAAACTTCTCAGCACTTCAAACTCGCAT